>CABHPP010146776.1:0-41489 GCA_902168425.1 Peromyscus attwateri | reverse complement strand
CACACACACACACACACACACACACACACACACACACAGCATATTGGTTTGGAGTCTAGGAAATAAGGTCATCAGAAATCAAACTGTCAGTATTTCTGCATAGTACCACAGATTATTTCAATATACCCAAGGATAAGATATTATTTATACATTTCTATAATGGGTTGATGATGGGTTGAATGCTCCTTCTATGGGTATCTCCTTCTCTAAAGGAAAGAGGTTGTCAGATACGCATAGTGACTTACTTTTTTTCCCTCCAGCATTTAGGAGACTGTGAGGTAATGATTGCTAGGAATTCCATTTCATTCTTTGCTGTAGAATGAGACTCTATATCAACACACACACACACACACACACACACACACACACACACACACATACACACACACACACACACACACACACACACACAAACCAATTATTCTATAATATGTGTTGCTTTATAATTTCTGCCTAAAACAAACAAAAGATAGGCATTTGGAAATTATTTGGCAAATACAATTTTCCAAGTTCGTTAATGACATCCTAATAAACTCAATGTTATATATTACTTCTTGAATAGTCTCCAAAGCTCACATGCTTTGTTTTTGTTTAGAAAATTCTTAAAGACTGCTTTTATTTGCCAAGTCCCTGGAGTGATTTCTAAAACATAGATGCTTCTTTTGGAACACATTTACTGCTGAGATTGGCAGAGATGTTTTGATTTTTATTTCAGGTTACCATGTGGAAATTATTGGCAATAGCAGAAATCTTTTTTGAAAAAGATAAACCTTATATAAAGTCCAGATGTTACATGGAAATCAGAGATATTTTAAGATGAAATAGGAGCATTCTACTTTGAAAATGATTTAACTTCCACCTATTTTCTTTATGAGAACCCGAGAATAAGCATTCTATGGGGTTCTGAAAAGTTGTACAGCAGTGTAAAAAAATTACACTGTTTAATGTCTAACCTAATATTCTCCTTGAGTCTACTCAAAGGGATCCCACAATAAAACCCATCAGGTTGACTTAGATCCCTTGCCATGGACATGCTAAACCCTACAGAGTCCTGTTTCAATTTTACTACACCAAAATATTCTGGAGGCAAAGCCAAAAAATTTGCATTTTCTTAGTTTATTATATACTTGATGCTTGTTATACATTAATAAGTATTGATTATTTTTCTAATGATGAGCTAGGATATTTCAATCATTGTTTCATAAGCATCATCTTAAAGTTACTTCTTTTCCTGTATTCATTTGGTTTATGAATGTTTTCATACTTGTTTGAAGTGCTTTTCAAGTACTCACCATACAACATTATTAAGCAAATAGCTAAGGTCTCCTCGGTCATGGAACATACAGTAAGCTGTACAATAGTGAGCTACTCAAATGATTTATCAAACACTGAGTAAGGTTTCTTTGTGACATTTTTCATAGAGAAGGCACACCTAGGAGTAGAGTTATTATACAAATCCACGAGAGTCAGGAATTTATTAAGAGATAAAATGGGGATATACACTCACGGATACAGAACAAAACAAACACTGACGCTTATCCAGCTGTCCTTGTCCTCTCTTCTGCCCCAGGGTGATGGGAACTTACCGTCTGGTCTCAGACCACCCAAGATAGTGCCAGCGTGCCCCCTCCTTAGTTTTCATCTGTCAGGTATCCAGAAAGGGCCACGCCCATTGGGCCAGATAGCCCAAAGCTCATTGGTTGAACGGAATAAATTCCCACAAGTAGTGTTGAACTGAAGTTTTTTTTTTTTTTTCTGATAGTGTTCTCCCATCTCTACATTTTCCTAAAATACCCTGCAGCAGTTACATCATGAGATATAAATATGACTTTGTATTACAGTCATTCCACATTTTCACTTTGTTTTTTGTTCTTTATAGCCACCAAGAACTTCTGTTTCTTGGTACCAGCAGCACTACATGAGTTACCATGGTAACAATGCATTTTGGGGGATAACAAAAGTAAATATGCATGTACTATGTCAGCACATCAGTTGCTAATTCCTGGCGGAGGGTTGAAATTGTGTACAGCAGGTTTTTGCTTTGAAAATGGTCCAAGTTTTTGTTTTTAAATATATTCTGCTAATTGAAAAGCTGTAGTTTATTAATTAGAGTCAAGACATACACTTTTTAATAGCCATTTAGGAAGGGTTAGAGAGGGAATAAAAATGTATCTTCTCAAAACAAAAATGGTTTAATGAATCTACTCCAAGGAGCTAAATTAGGCAAGCTCTAAAATATCAAAATAACATGCAATTTTAAGTCATGTGCTTATAAAAACACTTTTGCATTCAAAATTCCATCAGCAGAGGAATACATGCTGTCAGTGTTTATTAAGAAATAACATCTTTTGTCAGAAAAATCAAGTTCAAAGAATATGAAACAGAAGATATTCAAGGGAACTATTTTGGTAGATGTAATACAGTGGGGTAATACTTAAATTTGTCCTGTGTTGATTTCTTCTCACTCCTACTTACTTCTACCCTGATGAACCTTACGGTGTTATCTTTTAGGAAAGCAGGATTCCCATTATGGATTGTTTCATAATGGTGCTGCATGACCCCCATCCTCACCTGGCACCCATACTTAATGGATATTCTTCAAGTTCTTTACTCACCTTTTTTTTTTCAATATCTCTGATAAACAATGATATTCCAGGGTAAAAACATCAATTTATCAAGTCATGTGTAGTAAGTTGTATTTGTTTTAGCATTCAGAGCCTTTCCTGTTGATCACACACCTTGTTTTGTAGGAAAATCTCCGACTATTACTCCACAAAGCCTCTGGGGTCTGCAGCTCCCAAATTACTTGTTACACCATGAACACTGCAACTCTTCTCATATTTCTGTGGTGTTGCTTAGCTACATTGGCCCCTTTTAACAACAACAACAACAACAACAACAACAAACTGTGTATTGTGTAACATCCTGTGCAGAGAATACCTCTGCTTTGGTATGTTCCCTGAATGAATTCCCACTACCAGTATGTTTTTCAGATCATACAGCATTTTGTACATATCTCTCTTAACATTTCTCTATGTTCCAATTATGGTTTACAATTCCATCCTTCCCTACAGATTTAGCTCAGGAGCAAGACGATGTTTGACTCACACTTCTGAAGCCGTGACAAGCTTGGGACCTTGAGTAAATGATGGTGAATGACCAAATGAATAACCAAACCTTCTGAGGTATAGAATTATTGTTCTTGATACCTACCAAGCAGGAAATTGAACACAAAGAGAAACAAATGATCTTTTATTCTCTGGCTTGCAGAAGATCTCCAGAGTTTAGGCTGACGGGGATCAATGAAAGTACTGTTTCACCTCTGTTGTTATCAAGTGGCTGTATGTAGTAGTTCATTCTCCCAAGGTAAGATTTATTCTAGATCTGGATGAAGTACACAAATGGATGATTTACTTTGTTTCTTGTACAATTTGCATTGCTTATACAAGGACCTTGTGAAAGCTTTTCAAATCATAAAGACATTCTGTGTGTCCCTATTATAACATCTGAAATCACATAAATTAAATTTGCTTTCTCTTTCACGTTATGATATTTAAATCTTTGTTCATCTTAATCATTTATGTTGTTGAAAAGCATTCTGAACATCATCAGCTCCTTATCACTACATATAGTTTCTTCATCACCTTTATTTCACTGTCTGTAAGCAGTGTCTTTAGTGGCCGATTTTAACTACAATGGTAAGTCCTGGAGACTTTTCTGATTTTAAGGAAGAGAAGTAGAAGAGATATACTAGAATGTTTATGATAATAGCAACATTAGTAAATATGAAAGCCCTGATGTACTTTTTAATGCAACCCTATGCTGAATATTGTAGATGAAATGTCTCATTCAAACTTAACAGTTTCTGGGGGACTTCTGAGCCTTAGCTAAGACACAAGATAACAAAGTCCCTTATTGAAGTGGCATGCCCAAATTCATAACACTTTGATGTATTTGTCTTGTTTTTCTCAGAAAAATATGTTTATAGTATATTTTTAATATTTACAATAGAAAATTCAAATGCATATTAAAATAATTAAATTTCCATGTTGTATCTCTGTCTCAGAGATGAAGAGGGTCACTCAACTTCTGGACAGACTTGCAAATTCAGGAACATGAGGAGAACAAAGGTTAGAAATAACTAGAAAAATGAATTCTGTACCCATTACAGGTTTGCCACAGTAGTTTGTTGAAGCTATTGTCTTCTGTGGCAAATGTAGCTTCAAAAAGCATATTGAAAAAAAATTATCATTTTGATAGTGCTACAAAATACATTTTTCATCTGTAGTACTCAATGTCACTATGAAGAGTAACCTATGAAGCCTATTCCTGGAAGTCTGATTATTGGTTTAGATGAAAAAGTTGAAAGACAATTTTACAAACTGCAACGGCCCTAGAACTGAGAACATTTTGAATCAACCTTATTTTACAGGATATTTCACACCCATAGGTAAAAAAATGATGCCTTTTAAACATTGATCCTTTGTTGTGACACAACAAGAGCCTCCTTTTCATGAAAAG
Source organism: Peromyscus attwateri (assembly GCA_902168425.1). Lineage (NCBI taxonomy): Eukaryota > Metazoa > Chordata > Mammalia > Rodentia > Cricetidae > Peromyscus > Peromyscus attwateri. Next base: position 36,968 of record CABHPP010146776.1, on the reverse strand, counting down.
AATAACAGTTAATTTTTTTCTTCCACTAGAAATTTATCATTCTTTTAGCATTCCAACTTTTGTATTGACAAGAGATATCACTATAGCAAAAGATAAATATGTAAATAAATAAATGCAATGGAAACCAGTTAAAAAGCGCATGAAATTTTCTTATAAGATAAAGCATGAACGAGATTTTTAGTTGCTGCCCCTCAATAGAAATCATTCAGTAGTTTGTAGAAGAAAGAGATGTGAATGAAACAAATAAACAAGAGTAGACTGAGGCAGACCTGTAATAAAATAACACTGAGTATTTTTTGCTGTTCTCATCAAAATAGGAGCTGAAGGGACAAATTATATCTGTGTTTGCACATAGGTGTGTATAAAGTCTGGGGTTCAGTTTCAGTAGATGCATGGGTTTCCTAAAGCTTTTCTAGGAACTATCTGGTACATGCACAAGCAAGTATGCATGCATGCGTGTGTGTGTGTGTGTGTGTGTGTGTGTGTGTGATTGTGTGTATGTGTGTTTATGCCCCATATTATTTTCTGCAATAAATTTACTATATCCATTTTACACAAAAGTGAATGAAAAGTCAGAAATGCTTTTAAAAATCATTCTCAAGGGCATCTCATCTATGAAACTGGCTGTTTTAATTATCCTATGTCACTTCAGCCCTTACTCATGCATTCTTAAAATTATGTGACGTGTATATGATTTTATGTTTTTTGTACATTTGTGTTCATCTATGTATGATATGAGAAAAATAAAATAATCAATATTCAAGTTGTGTGGTGGTATATGCCTTTGACGCCAGTACTTGGGAGGCAGAGGCAGGCAGATCTATGGGTGTTTGAGGCCAGCCTGATCTACAAAGCACATTCCAGGACAGCCAGGGCTGTTACACAGAGAAATCCTGTCTCAAAAAACAACAACAAATATCCAATGGACAAACCCTTTATAGTTTGCTCTTTTATAAAAGCTAGCAACATAAAAGGACTTCTTCAACAATAGAAAGTTAGACATGTATTGATTTAAAATAGAAGTGGTTATTTAAACTGATGAATGTTTATATTGTTATGAACTTCCACCTTTCATACTCTGCTTCTTATACTCTGACCTCAACTCTCATCAGGTCAGTGCTAAGGCAACCACTCTGCTGCAGAGTCCCAGAAGTTGCCGCTTTAAGTCTGTGTCTGCTAGCTTTTGTGCCCTGCCTCAGGAATTTTTTGATGTAAAGACACAGGAATTCAGAGAAATGTTACTTACTTCACACTCAGGTTGCACTATCCAGAATCTCAATAATTTTGAGTTGAGTATGACATAAGACAGATTTTCTACTGCATCCCCATGAAGATATGAATTGTACTACCACATGATCTGGCACTTTAGAAAAAGCCAGAATTATTTGAGCTAAATAAGGCTGATCAGTGGAGTCTCTGGAACATACCTAGGTCTTGCAGAAAAGCCTTCCTTTCAAGCTGAGATCTCCTCAGAACTTCAGAGAAAGCTGAGCCCTTGTGAATACTGAGACTGGCCAAATGGGTAGGGAACCTAAGTATTCATGTGGAGTTGGCCACCATTCTTTGTTGTCACAGGCTAAACAGATACTGAAGCAATCACAAGGGCAAGAAACATTGTTGGAGTTCCCACAAATGGAGTGATGTGATATAATACCAAGTCTTTTTGGTAGGAAGCAGTGTTTATTTTTTAATGCCAGCACTGGCTCAGAAGATCACATCCACAGCCTGAATCCTGTATGTAGCAGGGCATTGACATATATACCTTCCATTAGTTCCTGGTTATACTTTAGTTCCTTTGTTTCACCCAGACGATGACACACGATCCTATTGGGTGGTCTGTGTTACAAGGTTATCACATATGCCAAGTTGCATTACCTGTGTTCTGGGGTGGCTTGACCACAACAGAAGAATTATATCCAGAGAGGTCAAGCTTGTTTGGAAGACATAATGACCCTATCTTCAATGTCATCACCTATCTATGTCTTTTCAATGACTACTTCTGAACTTCTACATTCACTCAACAAATGTCTCTTCTTTGTTGAGTATTATTTTTTTATGATATACAAATAAAAAAGAAAAATACGTAGGAACTCAGCTGACAAATGTGTTAGTACAATAAGTTTATTGAGCCCTCCAATGGACTGCTACCTTACCAAGAAGATCAAAGAACTTCACAAAGGAAAGTGATGAATAGCCTGACAGTGAGTAGATGATCATGCCGATACCTAGTAATTCACTTTGCCTAAGGAGGCAAGTGGACTTAGGTGAAGCCAGATGGAAGCCTGGGAGAATAATTGACTAGTTAATGGAGGAAAGGAAGAAGACTGGAAGAAAGGAACAAAAAATGGGGGTTGGGGGTTTATAAGACTTAACTAAGAGTGGAAAGCAGCCTGTTTCCCCTCTTTTTTTTTTCCGTTTCATCATCATCTTTTTTTTTTTTTTTTATTTTACAATACCATTCAGTTCTACATATCAGCCACGGATTCCCTTGTTCTCCCCACTCCCGCACCCCTCCCCTTCCCCCCAGCCCATCCCCCATTCCCATCTCCTCCAGGGCAAAGCCTCCCCGAGGACTGAGATCAACCTGGTAGACTCAGTCCAGGCAGGGCCAGTCCCCTCCTCCCAGGCCGAGCCAAGTGACCCTGCATAAGTCCCAGGATACCTTATACAAAGCTTCCACTGAAGAGAGAGGTTCCAGTGATAAATGGACATCTAAATTTACACAGTTAGTATTTTTTTCTTCAGCTACATCAATATCAATGTTGTTTGATGGTTCATGAATAGAAGCCAGAACAGACAGTAACATGGGCCAAATATGTGGGAATTCCTTCCAAAAAATGTTACCCTGACTTTTCAAAGGCTAACTTGTAAGGAGTGGAAGCCATCAATGAACTCTCAAATTTTTATCCTCCCTTTCAGGAACCAGCAGATGTGAGATTATTTACTGGAATAAATTTTTTAATTTCTAGAGGACAATGTCTTCATACAAAGGTTTACCTTTGCTGCTTTCTATGACTTTTGAAGCACCACTTTTCAAATATTTGCTGAATTCCTGGTCTGTTTACATGCTGTTCTGTTCAGCATTTTTTCAAAGTTCATGGGAACATGCACAGCAATGGAGCAATGACTGTAATGCACTAATCTAATACATTGAATCATGTGAAATTACATAAAATTTAAAAACCATTAAATAGCTCACTAAGGGCTCAGCCAAAGTACCGTCTTAGCAACAAGATGCTGCAGGGTTTAAATGATATATTCTACTATGATATGTTTATGTAACTGAAAGTTCTGTATGATGAAATGGTCATAACACCTAAAATATGTTGTAGCATTAGAATTAACCATTTTTACCTATATTCCATTTGACCTAATTCTATTTAATTTTATTAAGTTCATTACTTAGGGGAAATGAGTGCAGAGTTGATAGATGACTAAATTCAATTACTATCTCTACACAAACTACAGAAGAAGAGTTGCCTGCTGTAATACATCTTTGAATAACTGACCAGACTGAAATATGTCAGATGAAAGAGCAAAGTGAATGAATGATGCGAGCAGATTATGCTGAGTGTAGCAAAGTATACTGATTCAGAAATGGCTCACTCAAGCCATTTTTTATTGTAAGTTTTTATTACATCATTTCTTCCCTTTTATACCTCCACTTCCTCCCATGCACTCTCTTTTCTCTTTCCCAAATTCATGGCTTCTTTTTCCTTAATTCCTGATATAGATATGTGTGTATGCATATGTATACATAAGTGTGTATGTATGTATACATATTATATGTGTGCATGTATAGGTATATATATGTGTGTAAGTATATGTGTGTATATATACTCTTTACTACAATCATTAAGATGCAAACAACTTAGCCATATCTGGGTATGACTTTGTTTTTGTCCAAAGTCAAAGAATTCTTTCTTTCTACCTAAGGACAAAGGATGTCCAAGCGAATGTTCTTGACGTTTATGCTGGCACAACCCAGATCATGGAAGTCTTTTCACTAATGGAGAAGAGAACCTCACAAAATATGACCTATGTTTCAGTGCAAAGCAGTTATGACCTATCAAAGATGAGACTATGAATTAGTGGCTCAGAATGATTCCTTGTTTTGTTTGTTTGTTTTGTTTTGTTTTGGTTGCTTTTCTTGCTTGTATTTCCCATTTCCCAACTTCTCTGTTCTGTATCAATGTCCCAAATAATCACCTGTATGGCTTTTGTATTAGGCTCTCATTTCAGAATTGAGGTAAAATGCTGATATTTGGATTTGTCTATTTAAAAATGCACACATACCTGACCTTTCATCATATGCTTTACTGGCTTATAGCCTCATGATAGACCAGACAACTTCATGGAGGACAACACATGTGGCATTGTCTGAGAGTATATGTTGGCTTTAAATATTGATTTGGAATGTTGGCTTGCTGTGTGTCATTCATACCTGTTTTTAGAATAGTGGCATTTTCTGTGTTGTCTTAACTGGTACACAAAACATGTGGTTGATAAATGTTAGGTTCTCAGAAAAAGCTGTGGTTGTGAATTTGAGAAGAGTGGAGTCAATCACTGACAGAATTTTGCAGCACCCATTTTAGTCCCTAGTATTATAAATTGTCTGTTTTTTTTAATATATGTGTATTCAACCCATCTTAATCCAATTTAAACCTTATGTAAGCCATTATAGTTGACAAATCCAAATGATACATTTAAATGCAGAATCAGGATTTGAATCCTGACCTCTAGGTGCCAAGGACTATATTTGCTTTCATATATGATGTTTTGCCTATCACTAGACTGTTGTTGGAGGTTTTTACTCTTTTCCTTCTATTTATCCTCTCTGTCTACCAACCCTGCCTATTTCTCTGTCCTGCCTCACTATTGGCCATTTAGCTCTTTATTAGACTGTCAGGTTTTTAGACAGGCACAGTAACACAACTTCACAGAGTTTAACAAATGCAACATAAACAAAAGTAACACACCTTAAAATAATATTCTACAACACTAGACTACTTTCCATTAGGTCAAAGTAAAGCCAGGAGGTATAATCAGGTCTGCAGAGAAGGTCATAGTCATGCCTAGTGAATATAAAAGAAAAGGCCCGTGAATCAGACAAATTGCATCACATTTCATTTGAATACCTTGCGGGTCGATATTTTATAGAGTATGTAAAATGGTGATAAAAGATAATGGAGAAAATAAAGATAATTCATTTTCTCAAAGGCATTGATCATCAGAAGAGGTATATTTTCTTTCTCTCTTTTATACCAAATGGGGAATTTGTTCAATATTCTTAATTTACATAAAATATACAATGCAGTTAGACACTTTAAGTGCTCCTTGCATTTAGTTCATGACTGTAAAATCATTTCCAGAAAGGAGAAAGTTCTCTGTGTGTTTTATTTACATTTTCCCAAGCCAAACTTTGAAGCCATTAAATGAATAATTCATCAGGCTTGATGTTTAACGACTTTGTAAGGGGCTTTTTTATTCCACTTCTCACTTGGTGCACAGGTTTGCCACAGACTTGTCAACACTTACTTGTGGATTTTCTTGTCTCCGTCATAATGAAGGAGGGTGTGTTTTGAAGAGTTTTTCCTCATTACACACAGGTGTTAGCCATTTCCTGTCACAATGAATGGACGACTAGTCAAATTTCCCTCCTTCTTTTAGTATGTACTGTGGAAGTCAATTAAGTTTCAGTCCCAATAATCCATGGTGCCTGTGATGCACATAGTAGCAGCTCAGTGGAATGCAGCAACATGTGAAAGAAAGCAAGAACGCTGCAATAATGCAAACAGAAGCAACTATAGAACTATAGTCGTGCTCTAGGATGAGTGACTCAGGTTTAGGAAGGAGAATGCAGACTGAACAGAGTTTATATAAATAATACAATTGGACTATATGTCAGGCAGCATTCGAATAGCTGATACTGGAGTATGCGGTGTCACCATCCCCTTCCCTCACTAATTCAGAGCTACCCTTTAGATCTGATTATAATTATATCAATTTACAATACCAGAAAACAGTATGATAGAATACTAAAATGCCAAGACCGACCTGTACAAATTAGCAGTTGTGTTACTTTAGAAAAGTTAAATATATGATCCAAATTGTCTTCATCTATTGCTCAGAATCCTTGGGGAACAATATATTGGGCTCACTGTCAAAACCAGAATAATTGCTTTTTGCAATGTACTTTCTATATCTCAAGTACATAGGAAGTGATCAGAAATCATGGCTGCAAATCTCTCCTTTTTACCTATTTTTCAATAATATTTAAAATGGTAAAATGCTTTCAGATAGAATTTTGGAAACAAATAATGAATCTCCCTGTTCCCATGGCTTGTAGCCACTATAGAAAATGTGACCAAGTTATTGGCCGCAGATTCCTTATTAAGTTCTCAATATAATGGAGTTTTAGGAAAATGTCATCCTAACAACTCCAGGCATGTTTTCACTAATGTAAAAATATAATTGCATACTTCCCACTTCCCTCTTCCTCACACACCCTTTTTCCATGTTCCCTAGCCACATATAACACTGAGTCCTATTAATATTTCCTGTATGTATATGCTTTTAGGTGTTGGATAACCAATTAGTGGTCTTAATCCTTTGGAAATACTAATTCTCCCTCTCTTGAGAGCTTTGAATTATGCGTAGCTGTTCATCTATGGGTGGCACCATATTTATGAAGTTTCTACCATCAACATTTATGTTGTCATTTTTCAGGACTTGTTTAAGCAGCCATATTGTTGAGATTTTATAGGTAAAGTTTCCCTGTCATTTGTAGAAGATACAGTCTTCGAGTCTTGGAGCAGACTTCCTGGTCCTCTGGCTCTTACAATCTTTTGGCCTTCTCTTCCACATTTCCTGAGTTTTAGGTGTGTGAGAGTTGTATTGTAGATGTGTCAATTGTGGGTGTACATCCCATGGTCAGTTCTCTCGTTTTTGACCAATCATGGCTTTATGTAATAGTAACCACACTGCAAAGAGAAGAAGCGTTCCAGGCTTTTTTTCTTCTAGGCCAACAACCAGCTCCAAAATCATGACACACAGATGTATTATTAGTTATGAATGCTTGGCCCAGCTTAGGCACGTTTCTGGATAGCTCTCTTAACTTAACCAATTTCTCTTTATCTACCTTTTGCCTCAGGGCTTACTACATTTCTTACTTCTATATATCTTATTTTCACTACTTCTTGATGGCTGCCTGGCGTCTGCCTGGCTTCCTGCTCTGGGTGTGTCCCTCATTCTTTCTGCCTTCTTCTCTCATTCTTCCTTCTCTTCTTTTTGAGCCTAGATTTCTCCTCCTATTTATTCTCTCTTCCCACCAGCTATTGGTCATTCAGCACTTTATTAGACCAATCAGGTGCCTTAGGCAGGCAAGGTGAATCAAATGCAACACATCTTTACATAATTACACAAATGCACCATAAACAAATGTAACACATCTTTACACAGTTAAAGTAATATTCTGATCCTACCACCAGCCCCCCCTCCCCCAAGCAGATCAGGCTACACAACTGTCTCACCCTGCAGAAGGCCTACTACCTATGGTGGGACACCTTGGCAGACTTGAGGCAGGGGGAGGGGCTTGGACTTGCCTCTATTGGAAGTGCCTCCCCATGGGAGGCCTTGACTTCTTGTGGCAAGGAGTTGGGGATGGGTTGAGAGGGGGGAGCTGGGGGGTAGGAGGACGGAAGAGGAGGATCTTTGATTGGTGTGTAAAATGAAAGGAAACATTTTCTTAATAAAAAAACTGGAAAAAGAGTAATATTCTTCAGCATAAAAAATATAATACATCTTTGACTAGTTAAAATAATATTCTACAACAAAGAAGCTTTTTTGGTGAAGGTTAGGAGCTATAACTTATTGTTGGTATGAGGATAAGTATTAAATATATAGTTCAAGATTATACTGGTTTTGGAAAGTAGCATTAGTAGGGGTCTCCTTTAAGATCCACAACCCCACTAGCCATGGCTAGTTGTCTAGATTTCCAGTATCACGCATGATTTCCTTCCTGTTGAATGGGGCCATATGTCCAATTAGATAGCTATTGGTAACTGCCAAGATATACATGTCATTATTTCACCTTTAGGAAATACCATGGCTCTGCTTTGGTTCATAAGTGTCACAGGAGGTTGTACTATGTATTGCTTCCCTCTCTTGTCAGCCTTCAGAGCACCTTCCAATACTGTGAAAGCTAGTCCTCAGAGAGGAGGCTCTCAAGTCAGATCTACCTGAATCCTCTGAGTTCTGAGTCCAAAGTACATGGGTGAAACATTATTACCACCAGCGATTTACTACACACACACACACACACACACACACACACACACACACGTATACGCAGAATGTAATAATAAGTATATATTAAATATACTTTTATATGGTGTAATTTTAGTTAAATATAAAATATGAGGTTTTTCAAACATACTTAGTTTTATTTATTCTCTCTCCCTCCTTTTCCTTCTTTCAAATAGAAATGTCTAGACTTCTTCTGCAGGTGTTATGATCCAATGGATTCTATAGAGAGACACAGGCTTCTGGTTTATAGTAAAATCTCTACAATAATTCTTGTGTGTATCTAGCATTGAGAAAAATAATTAATAGTAGTTATTATTTTCATAGTATTCATATGTACCTCTAATTGGATATATAGTATTTATGTGTGTCAAGTGTTTACTTATATTATCGCAAAGAAGATTTATAGTGTTTCTGATCAGCTTATAACTGTCACTTTATTCTTAAGGAAGTGGAGTCAGAGGTTCAATAACCCACTTGAGGTCTCATAGCCAGTAATCGACACATTTGGTATTTGAAGTCAAGTTTTCATGTCCATAGATGAGAGGTTTGATCAATGCATGTGCATGTATCATAACTCTTGTTCCATTCTAAATTTTTTTTCTTGGTTTTTTAGAAACAGGGTTTTTCTGTTGCCTGGACTCTCCTTGAACTGATCTGCAGATCAGGCTGGCCTTGAACTCACAAAGATCTGCCTGCGTTCACCTCCTAAGGGCTGGGATTAAAGGTGTGAGCCACCACCCTTGGCTGTTTTTTTTTTTTTTTCTTGATGTTCAGTTTATTATCAAACTCTCCATCCTAAAGTGCTGAAAATTACCTCCTAAGTCTGTGCCTGTATTTGGTAGGTTCAAAATTCCCTCTTTTACCATTTTAAATCAACACCCATCTTAGTCAAATACATCCTCTGATAAAAACAACCTAAATATGTTGGAGTGGATCTGCAGAAGGTACTTTGAATCTGGAACCTACCAATAGCAATGATTTTAAATGACTTAAAATTGTTTAAATGCATAAATCTCTCTTCACAAAACCTGAAACACTGGGCATTCTGTCAAAACACCACCTGATCGTTTCCTATGCCTCAGGTGGTTCTCTAATTATATGCCTCAAAATCTTTCCCAAACTTTCAAATACAAAGACGGTCCCAGTGTTCCCCTTGTGTCCCTATATCTACCCTACCCCTAACACTGCATAGTTCATGACACCATATAATTATCTACTTCTTAAAAATTTTTGAGCTGTTGAATTCCATATCCTGATCTACTGAAGTGTTTGGAAGTAAGGAAAAATAGAACATTGTGAAACAGAAGGAAAACCAAGACTCATGAACAGACTTTATAAGAGAAATATCTAGGAATGCAAAGATAATCTTTCTTGGCAAATTGGAGAACAGGATGAGAGATTTGGAGAATATTATTAAATGCAAACAGTAGCCTAAACATGAGGAATGCTAATGTTTTATTCTCTTCTAATTTTCCTTTATGTAATGCATTTGGGAACATTTGTCTATCCATTCCACAAACTACCAGTAAACTAAACTACCAAGTGGTAGTAAGACCAGGTAAGAAAAAAATTTGATGTCCCTCTATACACACATCCAAATCCTCCACCAAAACAGAAATAGAAGCAGCTAACTGATATCCCTGGGGAGCTGAAACAAATGATCTGTGGGTCACAGATTCTGATCTAACAGAATCCCAGAGGCTCTGCCATAGAAATGTTCTGAAGGAGATGTCTCCAGTTTCTTTGAGCTCAGAAGATAAGGGGATGAAATCTGATATAAAAATATTAAAGGTTTGGGAATAAGAAAATTAAATACTGAAACCTAACTTTGTCTTTTTTTTTCTTCAAAGGTGTGATTTCTAAGTAAGTCACTTAAGTCTGCTGAAAAGATGGGCAACAAAGCCTAACTGCAAAGACTTTGTAAGGCCACAAGATGGTAGACATCAGTAGGGTGTCTTGCATATAACACTTTGTAAGGGCATACATGACATGTATTAGTAGGGTGTCTTGCACATAATATTTGTAAGGGCATACATGATATATATCAGTAGGGTGTCTTGCAAATAGTGAAATAATTTCTTCTGACTCATTAAAAGAATGTCAGCCAGCAACTGTAAATAATTTGTAGATTGTCTTTTTATTCCAGTGTGTATGTGTTTGTAGAGAGAGAGAAAAAAAAAGAATAATGGAGGGAGGGAAAAACAAATTAACAGTATCTAGGGAATTTCTGACCTGTTCACATCAATATTTAATGATAATTCCACTTTGTTTCCTCTGCCTAAATGCTGCACATTTTGAGAGTATGTGTGCATCTGTGTGTGTGTGTGTGTGTGTGTGTGTGTGTGTGTGTGTGTTATGTGTAAACTAAATGAGATTGATGTTGAAGATGGATTCGTGAATAGTTGCTAATGGTCTAGACATTTCACTGTTTTGTCAACAAAGCCCTATTGTTGAAAGCAGTGTTTTCTCACTATGTCAATATCTCTGCCATGTTGTGTTGATATTAATGGAACTGCCAGGAAAGAGATTTAATTAATCATTTCCCAGAATAACTACTATCAGCATTCATCTTCCAGCTGAGGCATTCGGGCCAATGGAGACAGTCTCAGCTCAGATTCAGGCACCTTGATTATGCAATAAAGTTATTTGAGTAAGTCTTGATGAGATGCTAAAATAGAAGCTGTTCAATAACTCAGTTGCGGTTTGTGAAAAAAATAGCCTATTTCCAATAAGCATGTTATATTTCTATGTGGCAGTATACTGAACACCCAGCCTGCTCTACAATGGGTGGTAGAATAGTTCCTTGAATCTAATATAATCTTCAGCATATTTTGTTTTACGATCTCCAGGAAGGGAGCAGAGAAGTTTACCTTTAAAGTCTGTGCTCCCTCCTCTTTCACATAGTCCTGGTTGGGCCACAGATATTATTTGATTTTGTTCTCACATCAACAGGATTAAAAGGTGACGATATCTTCAACCTACACATATTCAAAGCTGAGGCTTAGGCATAGGGGAGAATAGGTACGTTTTTTTAGAATCTTGTTGTTATATAAGTAATTGCATCCTTCAATTCAATTCACCACAGTTCTGGATGAGAGTTTGGGGCAGGTGCCCCACTAATCATGAAATATTGCTTTTATTTGAAACCTCTTTTCTATCATCTCTTCCACAGGAACCTCGTGAGAAAGAATGGGAGTTAGATATTTCTCAATAAAATGAATTCAATCGAAACAATTGCTGCTTTCATTTACTTATTTTTATAGGTGCCATCTCCAAGCTTCTTTTACCATACAAGTGGCCCCAGGAACCAATGTTTGAAGTGCCCCACCACTTGATCTTGCAGGAACTACTCCTTAGCTATCAGTGTGAGCTTCCCTGTCTTTTTTTTTTTTCAATTTATCCTTGACTTTTTGAGACAGGGTTTCTTTGTGTAGCCCTGGAACTCACTCTGTTGACCAGGCTGGCCTTGTGCTCACAGAGATCCACCTGCCTCTGCCTCCTGAGTGCTGGGGTTAAAGGTGTGCAACACCCCTGCCCATCTGCCCAGCATTTAATAGTATCAAAAACATCCAAACATTTCCAAGAAAGAATCTGTGTGGTACATATAAAGATTTATTCATTTTGAGAAAGAACACTGAGAAATCAACTTTAATTATTTCCTCTGTAAATCATTACATGTGAGCATATTTTAGTCACCTAGTGACTAGCAGCAGGATGGAATAGGAAGTTTATGCCATCTGTGAAAATAAATGCAAAGCCAGGTTCTGCAATAAATATATGTATCTCTGAATAAAACCAAAATATACCCTATAAAAATAGATAAATGAAAGCAGCAATTGTTTCTGTGGTGACTGCTTCACCAAAGCTGTGTTTATTTTCTGTCTGCTTTCAAAATTATTCAGAATAATAATGAAAGTGTTATTCTCCCAGACCCCAACCTCCATATTCTAAGTTGTAGCCAAATTCTGCATGATGATGGTAAGAATGCATATCATAGACTGGATCCTTGATAAATAAATAAACTGCATGTAAAGAAAAATATGAACTGTCATGGAAATTCACCTCTGAGGAACTACAAAGCCTTGCAGGGAGAAAAATTTGAAGAAACAATTAGGGCACCTCAGTAGTCTTCACTGTGGGATGTCTTGTGTAGAAATCATCTCCCTTTACTGTGTGATTCATGGGGGCAAGTACCCTCACAAAGAAAACATCATTTGTGAGGTACTGTGTTAAAAAATAATCAAAGGCCATTCCCACCAAAACCAAATAACCACACCCATAGTTTTATTTCAAAAACGAGAAAGAACAACTATAATTCAGCACATTTGTCAATATGTATGTCTGATATCTTTGTATGTGATAGGCAATGGAATGTTTCGGGCTTTTTTCATGCAGTAACTCTTAAATATATAAAGGTATGCTTGGGACTGGAATGATATCTCAGCCTGTAAAGAGATTGCTGTCCAGGCTTGAGAACCCAGTATCTGCATAAAAGCCAGAGATTATGAAGTGTAGTTGAAATCCCATTGTTGAGGAGGCAGGGACAAGCTATTGCCTGGGGCTTGCTGGTCAGCTGGCCTAGTCTAATTAGAAAGCTACAAATTCCTGTGAGAGAGGCTGTGTCAACAAGAATTATAGCTTTAAAATAATATAATCAGCTTTCATAGTTTAAAAATATATAAACTCAAAGTTATTCCCAAAAAAGAACATGAAAATGTGGGAAGCTCCTGAGAAATGACACTTTCCACAGGCATTCACAGAAATGTGCAGGTGTGTCTCCATACATATGCATGTGCACACACAGAAGAACACATACACACAAAACATATTCAACAAATTTCACTTAAATATACATTACAAACACATACCACTAAATGTTTGCAGCCTTTTTTTAAAATAACTTTTCTTCTTGCTGAGGAAGTATAATATATATATATATATATATATATATATATATATATATGATAGCAAGGACAGATATTAAAGACCATTTATCACACAGTTAACAAGTCATGTACTAGATATTGAGTATAATTAAAGAATGTCTCTCCCATCATAATGTTGCACATCTAAGTTTTTTAAAAAGACTAATGAGGGAGAAGCGGCTTAACAAATACAAAAAAAATATGGGTTACAAATAATATTACATGTTTGAAATGAAGTGCAGGTATTTTCGAATACTGAGATGGGAGGAGAACTTGTGGAAAACAGGTGATTAGGGGATGAATCATTGAAGAAGAGCCACTTAGATTAAGGTATGTGAGGAGACACTGAAGGACCTGTAGGAACCCAGTGTGTAAAAGAACTAAACAAAAATTCTAGAAAAGGAATTTACCATGGTTTAAAAATTACCATCACAAAGGTCCAGACCTTTGTTGGGTCTCTGTCCAGAATGGTGTCTCTACTTCATTATTTCTGCTCAAAACAGAGAAGGAATTGATATACTCATGTTTGATTTTTGGAGAAAGGAGGTAGAAACAAAGGAAATAAAGAAGGGATAGAATGGAGAGAAAAGAAACAGGGAGAAGAAATCACTTCAACTACTTAGTGAGAAGTAGTCTAAAGAACAGTGGGCAAACAGCACATGAAGCTTGTATGCTGGAAGAGCCTTGTGTAAGTAAGAATTATGGGAGGGACCAGGATATGATTAGTGCATACAGAAAGGAAAGCTTCTTCTGATGCATAGTTTGTAGGAGATGGGCAGAATGATGACTGACTTGGCTTGTGATTGAGGCACACAATCATTATTGATTTCACAAATCCATATTAAGCCTCTTACCTTGCAAGAATTGCAAAGGCAGGTTTACTTTTTTGGCCAAATGAAAGCACACTCTTGGTGGTTTACTCTCAGTATATCTGGCTTCTATATTACAAGCTGGATACTCTTACCTAAGTCAGCACAGTTTCTAAGTGGAAGAACTAGGATTGCAGACCTGAATGTTGAAAATACTAATGACATTGAACATGATGATTTCGCTTTGAGATCAGTTGTCATTTTCTAAACAAAGTCACACTCTTCACTCCCTGATAGTAACACTTACTCTTCTCTTTCTTTATAGGAAAGATCACTTGTAATAATTTTTTAGCCTGTTTCAGTAACGTTCAGGTAAATATGTTATATTTTCATCGTGTCTCCTTCATTTTAGCCAGGTCACCTGGCCAAGCAGATACAAGAGAAGAAAAAAAAAAAAAGAGAGAAGAAAAAAAGCAAATATTTACTAAATACCTAGTAAGGAACAATTATCCAACATAATCTTTATAATGTTGCATTATCTCTAATGATCAACACACACACACACACACACACACACACACACACACACAAACACACATACACACACACACACATAGAGCCACATCCAGAGCCACAAACACAGGAGAGAAAGTTAGGGGGTTGCTTTTCATTTCTCAAATGATGTAAAATCAAACTATATGCAAAATATAGCTAGAGACAAAAAGGCTTGTTAGGTTGTAGAGACACAAAATGTTACAAGGAGTCAACAGACGTGTATGAAGCAGGAAAACAGAGCTCAGAGAAGGGAAATGCTGCAATCCTTGACTCTAGCGACAGTTGTAGGGATACATGCATTACACAATACTTACAAAATTGAGTCTCTAAACTGAGCAAGCATTGTTCTTATAAATCATTCCTCAGTAATGCTATCAAAACTCTGCTCCATTGTCAAAATATATCCTAATAAACTTGCAACATGGCATGCTATATGTAAGGAAAGAAGCTATTTATGACCAGTCTTCCTAGAGTTCATGCATTAAAATAGTGAATATGAAATCTCTGTGATGCTACAACCCTCCTCTCTGAGAAAAAGGTATGGGAGATGCGACAGGAAGATTTTAAAAGCCACAAGTCATAGAAAATTGAAGAAAAATAGCACTTTCCAAACAGGACAGGGGCTACCGTATACACTCACAGTTGCTAGGATTGCATGCAGAAGACCTACATAAGATCAAAGCAACAAAAAACCCAAGAATGGATTGGGGAGAATCTTACTGAGCACCACCACTAGCTGAGAAGCTATTGCTAATCTGGGGTGCTGGGGAAAGAAGAGTTACTTCTTATTGGGTGTTGCCCCAGACAGACTGCTCATCTCCAGGGAAGGACTCAAAAGCCATGCCTATACTAGCAGCACTACATATGTGAAGTTCAGAGGGAAAAGTGCTAGTGGGATGTTGGGTGGGCCCTGGATGGTAGGGAGCAGGGGTTAAATTAGATGAAATATAATAGATGGATGAATGAAATTCTCAAACAATAAATTATCACATATACATGTATCCTTAAAAATCTCTGTGACTATAGAATTGTACATAATTAAGTTTGAATTATATACTCTAAATTGTAGTCTAAAGTCATAAATTCTATGAGGTAATGGGGTTCCATTTTTTCCCGTATATTAGTCACATTTGTTTCATTGTGACTAAATATCTGCCTTTAGCTAGCTAACAGGAAGGAAGATTTATTTCCACTCATGGATTCAGAGTATCCATCTATTCGGAAGTGAGAGTCCAGGAGGTAGAACAGAGAGGTTCACATTGAGATTACCAGAAAATTGCAAAAGGAAATACAGAAAGGGGCTAGGACCAGACATTACCCCCAATACAGCAGCCAGTGATCTACTTCCCCCCTGCTATTCCCCACCACTTAATACACACTGTCTCCAAATAGCATCATCATATCATGACTCAATCAAGAGGTATTACACCAGAGTACTCTTGATGGAATGAAGTCTGCAAACACCCTCAGACACACCCAGATCTGTGCTGTAAAAATCTGTTCATTTCTCAACCTAACATATTGAGAGAATTAACCTTCACTTTGAAGGAGTTGCTGATTTTTGTTTTGTTTAGTTTTTGTTGTAAGACACTCATCTTTGGAATTCAATATTCTTAAAGGAAAAATAAGTTGAAATAAGAAACATTTGCATGTACTTTTAAAGTTTAAGAGTATATTTTAATGAATATTGCCATGTTTCTAAGCTGGGCTTTTCATGGTAATAGCTGAAAGAAAAACATATTTGAGGAGTACAGTTAATGTAGATCAGACCCTGGGTCATAAACATGACTAGAATAGGGAGAATTAAAAGAAAAATTACACCTATTCTTAAAATTCTTATGTGAGTATTCAACTAAAACAGTTTTCTGGGCATAGAAGTAAAATATATGTTTAAGGTGTACTTCTGAACGTAGAGTTCTTGTAATTATCTGTGTGATGTGCACTTAGAAAGCACTTTGTTATTGATCCCATTTCTTATTTATTATAATCTGAAGAAGTGGATGTAAGTTCACCCTGCGTAGATACAAATCACAGGACCAGTCATCTGCAGAGTCACATGACTTGAACACAAGAAATTGAACAAAAACTTAGCTTCTTGATGGCATAGTCCAAGCTCAGATATAGCTGTCTAAAACACAGAATGTTGTGAGACACCCAAATCTCTTTCTCCATAACTACCCTTAAAACTAGCTCCTGTTTCCATCAGTTACTGCAGAAAGGCTTTATGATGGCAGTTAGAATATTCACCAATCTGATTACTGGGGTAAGCCAGTTCAGGCACCCTCTCCACTATTGTTAGTAGTCTAAACTGGGGTCATCCTTGTGGATTCATGGGAACTTCCCTAGCACCTGGTTTCTCCCTATCCCTATGATGTCTCCCTCTATCATGGTATCTCTTTCATTGCTCTTCTACTGCATCTCTGTTCCAGCTCCACCCTCCCATTCCCTTATGTTCTCTTTCCCCATCCACTTCCCTCCATTGCCCACGCTTCATCCTCAGTGTAATCATAGAGATCTCATCTATTTCCCCTTCCCAGGGAGATCCATATGTCCCTCTTTGGGTCCTCATTGTTAGTTAGCTTCTCTGGAGCTGTGGGTTGTAGTGTGGTCATCCTTCGCTTTACATCTAGTATCCACACCCTCTCCAACATAAGCTGTTATCAGTGTTTTTTATCTTAGCCATTGTGACAGGTTAAGATCTTATCTCAGAGTCATTTTGATTTGCATTTCCCTATGACTGAGGATTTTGAGCAGTTCCTTAATGTCTTTCTGCCATTTGAGATTCTTCTGTGGAGCCTCCACAGAACTGGACTAGGCCCTCTGCACAAGTGAGACAGTTGTGTGGCTTGATCTGCTTAAAGGGGCCTCTTGCAGTAGGACCAGGATCCATCCCTGGTGCATGCGCTATTTTTTTGTAGCCCACTACCTATGGTGGGACACCTCGCACAGCCTTGAGGCAAGGAGAGGGACTTGGACCCACCTCTACTGAAAGTACCAGGCTTTGCTGATTCCCCATGAGAGGCCTTACCTTCTTGTAGAAGAGAATGGGGGGTGGGTTGGGGGATAGGCTGGAGGGGTGGGAGGGCAGAAGAGGGGGATCTGTGATTGCTATGTAAGAGGAATAAAAAAAATATTCAAAAAAAAAAAAAAAACTAACCTGCACATATGGAGAGTATGTCTGTCACTCTCTATTAATAATTTCATATTAGAGAAATATAAAATATTATACAAAACACATATATCAGAGACTCTACAATGAGCTTTTTACAAAAATTTATTGCCTAAAATGCACTATTTCCATGAAGAATTTATTTTTGTTTACTATGTTTCAAATTCATCTAAAGAATTGATTAAGGCACCAATTTGAGCCAGGAACTACTCTAGTCTTTCTTGAGGGAAAAAAGAAAATATCTGTGCATGCAGAACTATTAGAACGTTTAGTGAATGTCTCAAATTCTTTTTTTTAAGTGATAGTATTGTGAATGTCTTTTGATGACCACCATGTGCATACCTTGCAATAATCATTCATAAGAATATATAAGGATCAATTACACATGCTAATTGTGGTAAAAATTTTATTCTATATGCAATTTAGTATAAATATGTGAAAATTTCTATTTTAAAATATTTTAATTTATTTATTATATTTATTTTATATTTATGAGTGTTTTATATATCCACATGTGATGACAGCATCCACATAACCTGAAAGAAGGCATCACATTCTCTGGGATTGGAGTTGCTCATCATTATTAGCAGCCATGTGCTTGCTGGTAATCTTTAAGAGCTATAAGTGCTCTTAAGTGCTAAGTCATCTCTTCATCCCAATTGTTTATTTGTTTTAAAGAAGAAACATACTATTCCCAAGTTAATGAACAAAAGAAAGAAAGGAAGGAAAGAAGGAAGGAGGAAGAAAGAAAGGAAGGAAGGAAGAAAGAAACAAAGAAAGAAATCACTTTTGTGCAATCCCAGGCACAAGTTTAGTTTTTAACGTGATTATCACGAAATAAGTCAATTCATAAACCATTGCAGATAAAGGTGCTCTAATTCTTTTAACAATCAAGAAATGTTATCTTCTAGTGTTAAAATGTGTGACGTTCTGCCCCAGAGCTCCCATCTGGACAAGAGGTGAGTGCCTGGGCTCGTACCCAGAGAGGCCTGCCCCTAGATCCCATCCCTGGGCACCAGTCATTCCAAGGAAGATCTGCCCAACTTGGCCCCAGGTTCTGGCCATTGGGCAGGACCCCTCCACCCCCACTGGGAAGATTCCCCTTCTTCAAGACCCCCAGCAGACCCTGCAATCTCCACACCCTGCCCCCATGCCCATCTGCCCGAGACCCCTGCCACTTCCTGAGACTCAGAGACCAGCTCCCAGCTCCCATCTGGCCCAGAGCTTCCATCTGGACCAGAGAGAGGCTTTCTGAATCTGTCAGGTCTGTCTGGACCAAGAGCGCTGATAAGACCAAGAACGAATCCACAAGGAGATGGGCAGACGTTAAGGCAGAAGTACATACAACAAAATGAAGAGCAATACAGCATCACCAGAACCTAGCCCTCCTCCAACAGCTAGACCTGAACATCACAAAATGGAAGAAGCAGAAGAAAGCAACTTTATGAATAACATCATGAAGAGGATAGAGGCTTATAAAGAAGAAATCAAAAATGAAATTGAGGAAAAGACAAACAAAAAATGGGAAGAACGCGATAAAAAACTAGAGGAAAAGACAAATAAAGCAGAAGAAAACAATAAATCTCTGAAAGAAAATCATGAAAAAGGAATGAAACAGATGAAGGAAACAGTCCAAGACCTGAAAAGGGAAATAGGAAAAATGAAGAAGACACAAACAGAGGGAATGCTGGAAACAGAAAATCTGAGTAAATGAACAGGAACTTCAGATGCAAGTATAACCAACAGAATGCAAGAGATGGAAGAGAGGATCTCTGGCATTGAAGATACAGAAGAAGAAATAGATTCATCAGTCAAAGAAAACACTAAAGCCAACAAAGTCATGAACAAAAATGTCCAAGAAATTTGGGACACCATGAAAATACCAAATCTACGAATAATAGGGATAGAGGAAGGAGAAGAATACCAACTCAAAAGCACAGAAAATATATTCAACAAGATCATAGAAGAAAAGTTTCCCAACTTAAAGACAGAAATGGCTATGAAGATACAAGAAGCCTATAGAACACCAAACAGACTAGATCCCTCAAAAAAGTCCCCTCGCCACATAATAATTAAACAACTAAACCTACAGAATAAAGAAAGAATATTAAGAGCAGCAAAGGAAAAAGGCCAAGTGACTTATAAAGGCAAACCCATCAGGATAACACCCAATTTCTCAATGGAGACTTTGAAAGCCAGAAGGACCTGGACAGATGTAATGCAGACACTAAGAGACCATGGATGCCAGCCTAGACTAATATATACAGCAAAACTTTCAATCATCATAGACGGAGTGAACAAGACATTCCAAGACAAAGCCAGATTTAAACAATACATATCCACAAACCCAGCCCTACAGAAAGCACTAGAAGGAAAATTCCAACCTAAGGAAGTCAGATACACCCTCTAAAATACAGGCAATAGATAATGCCACAGCAGGAAACCCCAAAGAAGAGAAGTACACACACATTACCACCAAAAAAGAAACAGGAATGAACAATCACTGGTCATTAATATCCCTTAATATCAATGGACTTAATTCACCTATAAAAAGACACAGGCTTACAGAATGGATATGAAAGCAGGACCCATCTTTCTGCTGCATACAAGAAACACGCCTCAAATTCAAAGATAGACACTACCTAAGAATAAAAGGCTGGGAAAAGCCTTTCCAATCAAATGGTCTTAAGAAGCAAGTAGGTGTAGCCATCCTAATATCCAGCAAAACAGACTTCAAACTAAAATCAATCAAAAGAGATCAAGAAGGGCATTACATACTCATCACAGGAAAGATCCACCATGATGAAGTTTCAATTCTGAACATTTATGCCCCAAACACAAGGGCACCCACACATGTAAAAGAAACATTACTAAAGCTTAAACCACTTATAAAACCCCACACATTAATAGTGGGAAACTTCAACACCCCACTTTCACCACTGGACAGATCTGCCAAATCGAAACTTAACAGAGAAATAAAGGGCTTAACTGATCTTATGACTCAAATGGACTTAATCGATATCTACAGAATATTTCATCCTAACAAAAAAGAATATACCTTCTTCTCAGCACCCCATGGAACCTTCTCTAAAATCGACCACACACTTGGCCACAAAGTAAATCTCAACAGATACAAAACAATTGGAATAACCTCCTGCTTTCTATCAGACCACTAAGGTTTAAAGTTAGATTTCAACAACAAAAACTACAGAAAACCTACAATCTCATGGAAACTGAATAATGCTCAACTAAATCACCAATGGATTAAGGAAGAAATAAAGAAAGAAATTAAAGACTACCTAGAGATCAGTGAAAATGAAGACACCACATACCCAAACTCATGGGACACTATGAAGGCAGTGCTAAGAGGGAAATTCACGGCACTAAATGCCCACATAAAGAAGTTGGAGAAATCTCACACTAGTGACTTAACAGCACACCTGAAAGCTCTAGAACAAGAAGAAGCAAAGTATCCCAGGAAGAATAGATACAAGGAAATTATCAAATTGAGGGCTGAAATCAATAAAATAGAAACAAAGAGAACAATACAAAAAGTTGTTAATGAAACAAAGAGTTGGTTCTTTGAGAAAATCAACAAGATAGACAAGCCCTTATCCAAACTAACCAAAAGACAGAGAGAGAGCATCCAAATTAACAAAATCAGAAATGAAAAGGGTGACATAACAACAGACAATGAGGAAATCCAGAGAATCTTCAGGTCATACTTCAAAAACCTCTATTCCACAAAACTGGAAAATCTAAAAGAAATGGATAATTTTTTGGATAGGTACCACATTAAGTTAAATTAAGACCAGATAAACTATTTAAATAGTCCAATATCCCCTAGGGAAATAGAATCAGTCATTAAAAGTCTCCCAACCAAAAAAAGCCCAGGACCAGATGGTTTCAGCGCAGAATTCTACCAGATCTTCAAAGAAGTGTTAATACCAATACTCTTTAAATTGTTCCACACAATAGAAACAGAAGGACATTACCAAACTCCTTCTATGAGGCTACAATTACCCTGATTCCTAAACCAAACAAAAATGCAACAAAGAAAGAGAACTACAGACCGATCTCCCTCATGAACATTGATGCAAAAATACTCAATAAAATACTGGCAAACAGACTCAAAAAACACATTAAAACAATTATCCACCATGACCAAGTAGGCTTCATCCCAGGGATGCAAGGGTGGTCAACATATGAAAGTCCATCAATGTAATGCACCATATAAACAAACTCAAAAAAAAAAAACAAAAACACATGATCATCTCACTATATGCAGAAAAGGCATTTGACAAAAATCCAACACCCCTTCATGATAAAGGTCTTGGAGCAACCAGGAATACAGGGAACATACCTAAACACAATAAAGGCAATTTACAGCAAGCCAACAGTCAGCATTATATTAAATGGAGAGAAACTCAAAGTGATTCCACTAAAATCAGGAATGAGGCAAGACTGTCCGCTCTCCCCATACTTATTCAATATAGTACTTGAAATTCTAGCCAGAGCAATAAGACAACATAAGGAGATTAAGGGGATACAAAGTGGAAAGGGAGATTCAACCAAGGAACTGATACAGCTTATAAACACCTTCAGCAACATAGCAGGATACAAGATCAACTCAAAAAAATCAGTAGCCCTCCTATATACAATTGACAAACAGGCTGAGAAGGAAATCAGAGATACATCACCCTTTACAATAGCCACAAATGATATAAAATACCTTGGGGTAACACTAAGCAAGTAAAGGACCTATATGACAAGAACTTTAAGTCCCTGAAAAAAGAAATTGAAGAAGATGTCAGAAAATGGAAAGATCTTCCATGCTCATGAATAGGCAGGATTAACATAGTAAAAATGGCAATCTTACCAAAAGCAATCTACAGATTCAATGCAATCCCCATCAAAATACCAACACAATTCTTCACAGACCTGGAAAGAATAATACTCAACTTCATATGGAAAAAACAAAAAACCCAGGATAGCCAAAAGAATCCTGTACATTAAAACAACCTCTGGAGGCATCAAGATTCCTGACTTCAAGCTCTACTATAGAGCTACAGTAATAAAAACAGCTTGGTACTGGCATAAAAACCAACATGTGGACCAATGGAATCGAATTGAAGACCCTGACATTAATCCTCACACCTATGAACATATAATTTTTGACAAAGAAGCCAAAACTGTACAATGGAAAAAAGAAAGCATCTTCAACAAATGGTGCTGGCATAACTGAATATCAACGTGTAGAAGGCTGCAAATAGATCCATATCTGTCACCATGCACAAAACTTAAGTCCAAGTGAATCAAAGACCTCAACATAAATCCAGTTACTTTGAACCTGATAGAAGAGAAAGTAGGAAGTAGTCTTGAATGCATTGGCATAGGAGATCACTTCCTAAATATAACACCAGTAGCACAGACACTGAATGTGAGTGGGGGTAATGAAGTGCAAGGTTCGAGGGAATGAGAGCTTAGGGGAGTGGAAGATCCCAGCTGGATCAAGAACAGAGAGGGAGAACAAGAAATAAGTGACCATGATAAATGAAGACCACGTGAGAATAGGAAGAAGCAAAGTTCTAGAGAGATCCCCAGAAATCCACAAAGATACCTCCACAATAGACTACTGGCAATAGGTGAGAGAAAGCCTGAATTGACCTACTCTGGTGATAGGATGGCCAAACACCCTAATTGTCGTGCTAGAAACCCCATCCAATGACTGAGGGAACTGGATGCAGAGATCCACGGCCAGGCCCCAGGTGGAGCTCCAGGAGTCAAATTGGAGAAAAAGAGGAGGGTTTGTATGAGAGAGAATTGTTGAGACCAAGGTTGGAAAAAGCACAGGGACAAATAGCCAAACGAATGGAAACACATGAACTATGAACCAATAGCTGAGGAGCCCCCAACTGGATCAGGCCCTCTGGATAAGTGAGACAGTTGATTAGCTTGAACTGTTTGGGAGGCATCCAGGCACTGGTACCAGGACCTGTCCTCAGTGCATGAGCTGGCTGTTTGGAACCTGGGGCTTATGCAGGGACACTTAGCTCAGCCTGGCAGGAGGGAACTGGACCTGCCTGAACTGAATCTACCAGGTTGAACTCAATCCCCAGGGGAGTCTTTGCCCTGGAGATGGGAATTGGGAGTAGACTGGGGGGAAGGGGGGGGGCGGGAGGGGGAGGACAAGCGAATCCGTGGCTGATATGTAAAATTAAATTAAATTATAAAATAAAATTAAAATAAATAAATAAAAAATGTGTGAAGTTTGGGGTAATGTTTTAAAAGGCATAGTGAGTGACATGAAGTTATAATAATCCTGATTCACAGCATTTGTATGCACAGTTCCAATAAGCATAAACTCACCAGTATGTTTTCTCTTTCAAATGACACTTTTTTATGTCATTGTTAATCCTAAGATTTAATAAAATGCTGAGAAGCCCTTTAAACATGGTGTTTTCTTCTTATTACAAGACCTACTATATTGTATTGTAATTGTCTGCTTACCCTACAAAAGTAAGGACATTACTGGCAGAAAAATTATAAACCTCTTGGGAATATAAAAACTGAAACATAAAGTAAGCCTCATTCATCTTTTTATCACTAACACTATTAGCTTACCTGACAGATAGTTAAATTCAATCAATAAAATTTTGTTGAGTAAAAATGTTTTTAAAGTACATGTGTAAATGAAATAAAATGGTCTTAGCTAAGTTAAGATATGAAAGAAAATAAATCACCTCTGAGGTCAAATGCAACAGCATTGTTTATGGCATCCTTATTTAACATGCACAGGTCATAAAGCAGCCTTCCAATCTTTTGTTGGTAAAGTATAGTTAATTAAAAATGGATACATAGAATGAATAGCTGGAGCACAGAGGACATTTAGGACAGGGAAAGTACTCAGTATGTTAATATAATGGTCGACACATTATTATAAATTATACATTTGTCAAGACTCATAGAATGTAGAACATCAACAATGAACACTAATGTGAGCTATGAACTTTGTGTGACCATGATATGTCAGTGTGGGTTCATCAGTTGTAACAAACTCACCACGTCTGATGCAGTTGCCCGATAATGAGGAAGAATGGAAAGGTGTAGGATGGGAGTATGAGGGAGCACTCTGTATTTCTACTCCATTAGCAATGACCCTAAAACTGCTATATAATGTAAAGCCTCAAAATTCAAACACCGGATAAATGCAGCTAATGTTAAAATAGTCATGGAAATAAAGAATGATATCAAGGAAATGTACATGAATATATTTACCTAAATTATTACACCTAGAGGCAGAATGTACCACGGTAACCCATATGTTTCACAGAAATGTTAACACATGAGCATTGTTACAACTACTTTTTTCAATTTCATTTTCAAAATGTCAGAATTTTAAGCAACAAAATGAATGCCATAATAAGTATAAAGCCACATAAAAATAGCAAGAAATGCTTGTGACTTGATGGCTTGCTTTGGTTCTCATCAAAACAGCACCCTTTCCAAGACCACAAAATTGAGTCTAATTCCTTAGCCTCTCACTACATTTCTTGAGGGAACACACCAGACTTGTACACAAAATGTCATGTATATCCACTCTGCCTGGAGTTTTCCAAATGACTGTCCTGGAGTGACTATGTTTTCTTCTGTCTTTCTTGGAAATTGCCCTAAGAGCAAAGATGTTGGGAATTGCTCAAAAAAGTGTAGTGACATTGAAAATCTCTCAGGTTCCCAATAGAAAAGATTCTGGCTGAAACAAAAAAGTAAACTTTTTGTAACCTAAATTAAGCTCGGGTATCCTTTGGGAAGTTCAGGAAGCCAAACGTTTACATTTCAATTGTCATGCTTTTACCAAGCCCCACGTAATTAGAAAAAGAAATCTTGGAAAATACAAATTTTCACTCCATGTTATCTCTGGACTGCCAAGCAGGAAGTGAATGTACAGGAATCAGAACTGTATGTGAAGACACTAAGTTTAAAGGAATACCTTCCTGTAATGTCATTCTGCAAGCCCTAAAAAGGGTTTCTGTGTTGGGCTCTGATTTATTTTACTTTTATAGCTCTTAGAATTCAAGATAACTCTTTTTGTCTAAATACTATGCAAATATGAGTGAGAGGAAATCATTCAGAAGCAAAATATGAGAGTAAATAAAATTATTGATAAAACATTGGAAAAGATGTTAAAGATGTCTATAACCTTCAACAATCAAGAACAATAAAACCTAGGGAAGGAGTAAGACTTTGAGTTCCAAAGTAACCATTCATAGCCTTTGAACTTCCAATGAAAAATATTCTAACTTACATAAAGAAAACAGAAAATAAGGTACAATTAATATGGCAGTACTGTCTCTGAGAATACCAAGTCCAAGGATTCAATGAAAAATGAATGAACCAATTCTCTTAAATGTTGTGAGTGAGCACCATAGATAAGAAAGAAGGCAAAGAGAGGAAAATAGGCATAACAGGATGCAATGGGAGAAAAAAATAATTAACTTGAAACTTTAAAGCTGAAAAGCACTATAAATGAAATTACAAACTAATTAAAATGATTCAAGGGTAGAATTGATCAAATATTGAAATAATAAGCATACTTTAAAAAACAGGATGGAAACCAGACAGAAAAGCAAAAGAAAGATGAGTAATGAAAACTGAGTATAATTTGAGATATATATGACATGCCACCACACATAAATCAACATACACATATAATAGCATGCAAACACACACTTACACAGATAGATACACACATACATAATACAGGCACACATACACTCACATTCACACACATGTAATAAGATACTTGCATACACTTACACATGCAGACTCACACACATGCACACACAGATACACACATACAGACACTCACACATACAAACACACACGTTCGCACACATACACATGTACACACAAATACACATATGTACACACATACATATACACAGAGATATGCACACTTATGCACACACAGATTCACACTCACATAAACATACATACTCACATGTTCACTCAAAATCACACACACGGTCACACACACACACACACACACACACACACACACACACACACACAATCTGACATTGCAAAGGACGGAGAAGCAGAGGTTCAGAGAGACTAGTGAAGACATAATTACCAAAAGCGTTCTAATATGGATTAAAGGCCTGAAGCTCGTAATAGGGTATGTTTAATATTACTGAGAATCAAATCAAATTACAACTAAGAGTCCAAAAACCAAATGGGAAATCTTAAAAGCAACAAGAAAGAGAAAGCTCATCATCACACAAAAGAAGAGCCCATCAGATTACCATCTATTTTTTATATGGGAAACAATGAAGACCACAGCTGAGCAAACAGCTCAGTGGGTAAAAGTCATGGTCAGTAAGAATTAGGGCTGGTATTGGGATCCTAGCATCCATATAAAAACTGAGTACCATGGCATTTACTTGAAATGTCAGTGTAGGGAAGGAACAGAGACAGGCAGATCCTGGGATCCTACTCAGTAACCAGCCTAGCCAAAAGACAACCTCCCAAGTCAGAGAACAATATTGTCTTTTAGAAATATAGAGACAATATTGTGTTTTGAAATCATATAGAGAACAGGCTGAAGAGATGGCTCACTGGTAAAGAGCACTTTCTGCTCTTGTAGAGGAACTGAGTTTGATTCCCAACACCCCATGGTGGCTGAGAACTTCCTGTAACTCCAATTCCAGGGGATCCACTGTTTTCCACAGGCATGTTCTCACACACACACACACACACACACACACACACACACACACACACACACACATACAGTGCACATATAGACAAAGAAGCATGCACATATAACTAAAACTATGAATTCTTTTATTTATTATTTGTACATTTTAAACATAAGTCTATTTTAAATATATGTGTAGTTGAATTTCTAAACAATCTTGTTAAATAAGAAACACAGAGCCAAATATAGGAGTGAAAGCCATAGAGATCAGAGAAATAGGAATAGCCACCAGCTAACCTTAGCTCACCATGCCACTGCTGTAGCTTCCCAAGAGAACCAGCCTTTTCCTGTCTAACCTGCACCTTTTTTGCCTTGCTGTTCTGCCTTCTCATTGGCCCTTAGCCAGCCACCTCACTTCCTCATCACTGCTTGTCTGTACAGACCTCCAGGTCTCTATGGTTGGTACTTGGATTAAAGGAGTGTGTCACCATGCTTGGCTGTGTCCTTGAACACACAGAGAATCTGCCTGCCATGTGATCAGATTAAGGGCATGTGCTACCACTGCCTGACTCCTGTTTATGGCTGGCTATATCCTCTGATTTCCAGGCAAACTTTATTTGTTAACATACAAATAAAATATCACCATATTTCAGCACAAATAAAATATGACCACATATATGACCTCCATTATTATTTAATAAATAAAAGAATGGATTCTATTCTTTTATTTACAAAACAAGACCTACATGAGGGCAACCACACCAGTTGACATTCCAATGAGGATGGGGAAATTTTGCCAGGTCTTACTCCTAGCTGAAGAGGTACAGGTATCAATGGCTGCTGAGAGATGGAGAATCAGTCTTCTCCAGAGATGAACACCCTGACAGGTTATTTAATCTTAGTGGTAAACCTTGAACATACATGTGTAAGAGCATCACAAAATGGACTCTGTAGGTGTTTAGCACACACACACACACACACACACACACACACTTGTAAGAACAACAGAATAATAATGGTGGAAGAACAAGTCATTAGTTGAGAGGGAGTTGTTGATCATGGGAAGATATACATGGGGGAGAGGGAAATAAATACAGTGCTCATATAGGAAATTCTCAATACAAATAAAAGGAACTTCAGACGACATTTGACAATGTGGAGTCTTTCAAAAGTCTAATAAAAGCTATTTTCATTGCACCAAAAGAAAGAAATTGCTGTATACCCTCCCACTCATGTGTGAATGCTAACACTACATTTATATGGTAATTGAATATGCATATTCACATTCTCTGTACATATTTCCATGTATGATTTTTAATTTACTGTACATAAATCATGTCATGCGAAACATAGCAGTGTATTTTTGTTCTTCTCCATGTTGGGTGTTAAAGACTCAGCCATATTCATACATTTCTAGTGTGAGTTCCTGTTTCCATTGTCATACCGCACTGCATGAATATACATCAATTGATTTATTCAGTTTATGAATTCTAATTCCCTTTTGAGCTATAACAAGATTTTTTTGAAAAGAAACTTATTCTTTCAGTATTCCAAGAACAGGCTCTGTTCCCATTGTTCAAAAATAAGAATATTATTTCACTGCTGTCATGGAAATCCACACTTGTATCTTCTGTGTTCTAGAAGCTGTGGAAACCACTAATCTATATTGCTAGTTTCTTTTTTACTTCCAAGCATAATGTTGCTCTAAATTTACAAAATAATCAGGATTTACTACATGTGAATAAGTATCTAATACTATGTTAAGAATAAAGGGCTTAAATTTCTTCTCTACTGTGCCCAGAAATGCATTGTCTTCTGGAGGCCATTACAGTGAATGCAGGAAGATATTCCCTGTTAAGTGCAAAGGACCTGGAGGAGGTGACCACGCACGATGCAACAAAGGGAAGATTTGCTATAAAAGTCACTGTAAAAAAGAAATCCCTGTTTAACATTAGGAAAAATGGAGACAGTGTAATGAAACAGAGGTAGTTAGCATTTGATTTTGCCAAGCTATATGTCAGCTTATAGAAAAAGCAGAATTGACTGGAACCATTGGGCACAGAAGAGTAGCTTCTGTATTTCTTTTAAACTTTCTTTCTTTTAATTTGCTCTTTGTGTCTTTCACATCATGCATCTCCATGCCATTCATTTCCCCGTTGCTTGTAGAGAAAAAATCAATCTCATCATGGAAGCTGCAGTGTGACACTGTGAGTCAGGCAGTAAACTATTTTATCCATATATCTTTATTTTTTCATTGCAAAGATTCATTGGTCTGGTTTGAAGCCTCTGATTTCTGCTTCATTGTTGATGCTGCTCCCTCACTGGAACTCCTGAGGTAGATGGGAGAGCTGGCCCTGAGGTCATAATAGCGATTACAATAGCAGTAGAACTGTACCTGTCCCACATCAGCTGCAGCACTCAGGAGAGTAACCCCTACACCACTCCTGGTCAACACAGTTGAGCTGGCCCTGAAGATGTAGGTGTGAGAGAACTCTGAGGACCTGAAAGAGGGAGAAATAGCCCTGCTCCTTGCTCATAGCTGCAGGGGGCACTCGCCAGAGCAACGCAGGAGAGGTCACCTTGGTGGTGAGGATAAGGGAGAGCTGGCAGACTGACCAACCCTGCAATTACCTGACCCCAGAACCCGGGTTATGAGTTGGCCCACTCCAACAACCACCCCATCTGTGGTTTGCTGGAGCACGTGAAGGGATCCATCCTGCAGACTCAAAACTTCAGGATTTCCATGGCACAGGGAAACAACAGGATAACCAAGTTTCTGTATTTCTACTAAGCCCCAGGTTTCAAACAGCCAATTCATGCACTGAGCACAGGACCAACTGCCTGGATGCCTCCCAAACAGATCAAGCCAATCAACTGTCTCACCCATTCAGAGGGCCTGATCCAGTTGGGGGCCCCTCAGCCATTGGTTGACAGTTCATGTGTTTCCATTTGTTTGGCCACTTGTCCCTGTATTCCATCCATCCCTGGTCCCAACAACTCTTGCTCATATAAACCCTCCTCCTTCTCGCCGATTGGACTCCCGGAGCTCCACCCGGGACCTGACCATGGATATCTGCATCTAGTTCCCTCAGTCACTGGATGGGGTTTCTAGCACGACAATTAGGGTGTTTGGCCATCCTATCACCAGGGTAGGTCAGATCGGGCCATTTCTCGACAATTGCCAGCAGTCTATTGTGGGGGCATCTGCCTGGGAGGAGGGGACTAGACCTGCCTAGGCTGAGTCCACCAGGTTGATCTCAATCCTCGGGGGAGTCTTTGCCCTGGAGGAGATGGAAATGGGGGGTGGGCTGGGGGGAGGGGGCGGGGCGGGAGGGGGGAGAACAGGGGAATCTATGGCTGATATGTAAAGTTGAATTATATTGTAAAATAAAATAAAATAAATTCAAAAAAATGTTCATTGATTAAAATTCCAGTAGAATATAAATAAATATGGGTTAAAGACTTAAAAAAAAGTTTCTGTATTTCAAATCACATTGCTAGCTCCATTAATTTCTCATTGGCTGAATTTCTCATGGAAGTACAATCTTCTTGTTTATCTAGCAAAGTCCCCATCCCAAACTCCCCATTCTCCTGTGGCCAGAAACACTCTTCCCATCCCTGCCTTTATTTCTGGATCTGTGGGTTCAGTTACATAGCATACTTTCTGTAACTTTTTAACCATATGAAAAACTAAACAGAGCCCAGGTAAGTAGGTACCAGTTTCAAGTTAAGAAAGACAGGGACCATGAGCTCTACATGCACCTTATATTGGCAATGGGTGATAACAATCTATTTCTTACAGTTGCTTGTTTGTAGTTTGTAGGATTCAGGAAATAAGTTAATAGCACTCAGTTTGTGAGATATGCTAAAAATGAAACTGAAGTGCAAGGACATTCCATAGAAAGAGAATTCCACTAATCATCCACTCTAGCATTCCTAATGATATCAGGAAAATGTCAGTACTGATAAAATCCAGACAATATTTCTTCTGAGACAATATCTAAGATGATCACAGTTTCTAAAAACAAAATTAAGCTGAACAGAATACCACAATAGTATAAAAATGTTAAGAGCCTTCCAAGTTTGACCTTTGTGCTTTATTGAAGAGCAAGAATGATAAGAATTAGAGGAGAATGTGTCCACACCTTCATAAACCTCTCAGCATTCATACAACATCAACTGATATACAGAATTGCCTCAGAAGACAAACGTACTGACAATAATTGCATTTTGATTCACGTTAAGCATTGAAATATCTTTGACTTTCAGCAAATTCCTGAATTTATATTCACTATTTAAATTGCAGAGAATATTTTCTAATGCAAAATTGTCTACTCTGATTGGTTATCTTTTCATCTTTTCCTGTGCTTTTTAGGTATTTCATGACCTTCATGATTTTTTATTGTAAGTGGACATCCTGAGTGTATTTCACATATTGTTTTTTCATGTACTTGTTTGTATAGGAAAATCTGCATTGTATTTCCTGTTCTTTCAAATCTTGTACATCATCATTAGTTTTCTACCGCTGAATAAATCCAAAATTTGAGTCTTCATCATACTCCCAAACTCACTGTCTTTGGAGCCTTCCTTGATCCCATTCTTACTTATTCACTGCTGTCAAAGTTAGCTTCCCCTCTTCTCTGTGTTTGTGTGACATTCAACAGGAATTGCTAATAGTGAATTGTTTACATTACTCTCACAGCTGGTGGATAAAAACTGTCTTCACAATAGAAAAGTACTAAAAAATACAATCCTGAGCCATTATGCTTAAAAGCAAAATCCTTTCTACATATTGAAAGTTTTAGACGTAAAGTTGCAATAAGAATAATAGAGAAATCTTGTATAACCTTCACTCAAGTTCTCCTTATACCTCTCCTCTATCAATGGAATAATTGGAGAAAGCAAGAATCCAATCTTGAAACAATAGTATTGTACTGGTTGATTTTGTGTGTCAACTTGACATAAACTAGAGTTATCAGAGAGGAAGGAGCCTCAGTTGAGGAAATTCCTCCATGAGATTCAACTTTAAGGTATTTTCTCAATGTAGTAATCAATGAGGGAGGGTCCAGCCCATGGGGGTGGTTCCATCTCTGGACTGGTGGTCCTGGGTTCTGTACAGAAGCAGTTTGAATAAGCCAGTAAGCAGCTCCCATCCATGGCCTTCCCATAAGCTCCTGCCTCCAGGTTCCAGCCCTGCTTGAGTTCCTGTTCTGACTTTCTCAAGTGGTGGACTATGATCTGGACATGTAAGCCTATTAAACCCTTTACTCCCCAACTTGCTTTTTGGTCATATTTTTCATCACAGCAAACTCTAAGACAAGTATTAAGTCAAATAATTTATTTGGGCTTACTAACTTTTCAACTGATGTTCTATTTCCTAGTAGTATTTCCAGGGAAACCCTACTGGCCATTAATTTCCATGTCACTTTCATGGTATGCTATATCTTCACTATTCCCTTTCTTCCATGATCTTGACAGTTGAGATGGATGAGATGGGTGTTGTTCAGTTATATTTTGTTCCTTAAATTGGACTTGTTCATGTTTCCCACAATTTCATTGAGTTTGTGCATTTGTCACAAAACCTCAAAGAGGCTGTGATGCCATCATTATATAGAGGACCAGATGTTAATGAATATTTCTGATGATGTTGAATTTAAGGACTTGACCAGGAACTGCCAATGTAGATAACATTATGAGTCACATTTGACCTCTGCCAAACATATAATGAAAATCAGTAAAATTCTTCATACATACTTGAAGAGGAAAAGATACTTCTTGCTGCATTCCATCAAGCCACGATGATATCAAAATCAAGAATAATATATCACAAAAAATTATACACCAATATCTATTATATCCTTTTAAATTTTTCAAAATAACATGTAATCAAATTTAGCAATTGATTAAAAGCAACAGAAAAAGCATATGAATAAAAATAGTGAAAATAAGATCTATCTATTTGAAGAATGAAGAAATGATTCTACATCCAGATATTATCATTTCAATTGTTGGAGAAATAGTATTTAAGGAATCTAGAATTCAGTGACGTAAGAACTATTAAACAACTGCCTGTATTTACTACCTTTCTATTGTTGTGATGAACACCATGCTTAAAAACAACTCAAACAGGAAAGGGTTTATTTCATCTCACAACTTGTAATCCATTATCAAAAATGCCAGGGGAAGGTCTCAAGGCATAAATCTTGAGGCAGGAACTGAAGCAGAAATCATGGAGGAATGTTGACCACTGACTTGCTCCTTATAATCTGCTCTCATGCTTTACTTATACAAATTACGACCAAATGTCCATTGTATAAGCAGGCTGAGCACTTCCACATCAATTATAAATTAAGAAAATGCCCCCACAGACTTGCCTATAGGTCAGTCTTTTAAATACATTTTGTCAACTGAGGTACCCGCTTTTCAGGCAACCATAGCATATGTCAAGTTGACATAAAAACTAGCCAGCACACTGTGACTAGTAGAAACTTCTTGTTCTACATTACAGTGAAAAAAATCATATCTAATAATTTGAGAGTTAATGATAAAAATATCGTTACCTCCTTCTCCAAGACATAACAACAAAGATCTCCAGCCTCTTTATTTATTTTATGTTTTAAAAAAAAACCCATTTTTTCTTAGGGTCTTCCTTGTTTCCTAGCTTTTCTGGAGCTGTGGGTTGTAGTCTGATTATCCCTTGCTTTACATCTCGTATCCACTTATGAGTGAGTACATACCATGTTTGTCTTTCTGAGTCTGGGTTACCTCACTCAGGATGATATTTTCTAGTTCCATCCATTTGCCTGCAAATTTCACAATGTCATTGTTTTTTACAGCTGAGTAATACTCCATTGTGTATATGTGCCACATTTTCTTTATCTATTATTTGGTTGAAGGATATCTAGGTTGCTTCCAGGTTCTGGCTATTATGAATATTGCTGCTGTGAACATAGTTGAGCAAGTGTCCTTGTTGCATGCTTCAGCATCCCTTGGGTATCTACCCAAGTGTGGTATCATTGGGTCTTGAGGTAGATTGATTTCTGATTTTCTGTGAAACTGCCATAATGATTTCCAAAGTGGCTGCACAAGTTTGCACTCCCACCAACAGTGGAGGAGTGTTCCCTTTGTTCTGCATCCTCTCCAACATAAGTTCTCATCAGTGTTTTTGATCTTAGCCATTCTGACATGTGTAAGATGGTATCTCAGGTCGGACACCTTGCTTGCCCCTGATTAAGTGGTGAGGGGATTGGTCCTGCCTCAACTGAATGTACCAGGCTTAGCTGTCCCCCCATGGGAGAACTTACTCTGTTGAAGAAGGGGATGAGGGCTGGAGGGGAATGGTGAAGAGCAGGAGGAGGGATGAGAGGGGGATCTGTCATTGGTGTGTAAAATGAATAAATAATAATAATAATAATAATAAACATTTTTATTAATTCTCTGAGAATTTCATATAATGTTGATCACAGGTGGACAAAACTCATGACTGCTGTTCTTCTCTGGTAACATTCATAGCACCTCCCAGTACAATGGAAGCTAGATAACAGAGATTAATTCACAGGCCTCCTGGAAAAGAAGCACGTTATTTTAACCATTGAGCCATCTCTCACTGAGCCAGAAATTGGGTATTACCATCAACTGGCACAGTCATATCTGATGAGAATAACAAAGTCATAAGGCCAGCACAGTTGTTTGACAAAGATCCAGCAATGACGAGCCACATGATGGTCTCCATGTCACCTTTGGTTTTCATCTCCACCTGTGGCATACTCGGGAGACTTTTAATATTTGTATAGTAGGGAATATTTGAATTGATGGGAAATTTCTTATGAATTACTTATGCCTTCTCCCAGAAATATTGCTTCTAACTTCCCTGGGAAAGTCCTGAACATACTATCCTTCCTGCTTTTAGGGAGATACCCTTCTCTACTTGAAGGTCTTCCTTATATCTTGGAGGTTGTGACACCCATAAAGAAACCACAGGTTTCGTTATGAGGCTATGAGACATTTTTGAAACATCTGTTTCTGTACATACTCAGGAACAAGATAATCACAACAAATTAAACTTTAAAAGGTCAACAAGATTCAGTGGGCTAGAGGAGCTGGCCATAGATCAGATGGCAAGCCTCTTCCCACTACACACAGACAATTATATGGCATATACAGCAACAAAGTTAGATTGGCTAGAGTTACCTCAGCCCTACACAGAGACTTATACTGATGAGCAAAGTATGAAATGGAAAAATGATAAAAGAATGAGATGTCAGGACCTCCCTTTCTTAGAAAAGTTGGCACATACAGAGCCACTGTGGTGGAACAACAGAATGCCAGGATTAGATATATAAACAAATTCTATAAGGATATAAAATATAAACATTGTATTATGCCAAAATTTGAATAATTACTGCCGCAGCTTTTGCCTGAGGATTTTTCTTGGACACTCTGACCATTAAGAGTTAATAATACACTGCCTGGGATATGGCAAAATGTCCAGGGTGACTTGAACATTTTTTTTGTGGTCTAATGTCCTGGTAGCCACAAAAGCTACTATCCTGAGAACAGGCTGTCATGTGCCTCTAGATTTTTAAAAAATGGGTTATGGAGTTAATGAATAAAAATGATGACTCTGTTTATCAGTAATGTCAAAACTTGAGAGAATTTGATTGAAAATGATAACTGTGTTCTGCCATAGTTTATTAATGATGACTAAAAGATGAGTAAGAGGAAGTGAAACACATGTCCAAAAACAAAAATGATACGATTTATGTTTTGGAACAACATGAATGTATCCCTGCTTACTGAATTCTATATAAAGAAACACTCTGGCTGCAAGATTCTCACCACGACCATGGCCTGGTTCACCTCCTTCCCTCACCAACTCCTTACATCCTCTGCTGGGACCTGTCCACCAATTGGGGATGGCTACTGGCAATCAACTTCTATAGAGAAAACCAAGAACATTGGCAATAGCCTATAATATTTAGGGACCTATAGGACATGACTGGCTAACAACTCCAAAAGAGGTGAAAACACTGGGTATTTTCACCTGTTAGTCTACGGTGTCTGGTTGCGGCTTTGTCATCTTGTTAAAATGTAACTCCATTTAAATTCTCATCCCTCACACGTGTGTGTGTGTGTGTGTGTGTGTGTGTGTGTGTGTGTGTGTGTGTACTTTAAGATGCTTCTACAGTAGAATATTTCCACATGATTTTTCTGAAGGATGGTTAGTGTTAGAAGGAGTGGGCAGAAAGAAGGTAAGAGCCAGATGCAGGGAGTGAGCATAAGGAAAGAGTGTTTTCCAGACTCAACAGGAATGTCACATGTATAAACTCACAGGGATTGTGATTGCATGTGAAACAACGCTGTGAGGCAAGCTCAAAGCAAACAAAACGCCTGCAGGGAGAAGGGAAGTGGGCATAAAGTTTCATTCTGGCTGAGGAGCTATTGACAGTTGATAGATGCTGGGATATGAAATCAGTTACCTTTCAAGGGTGTGAAGTCCCTGG
>CABHPP010146775.1:0-51640 GCA_902168425.1 Peromyscus attwateri | reverse complement strand
GCTGTAATGAGGCAGTCCTGTGGTTGGGTTTACAACCAATGAGAAGGCAGAACAGAGACTATATAAAGACTTTAACACAGGAAGTACCAGCTCCTTCGGAGAGGTAGGACCACTGCAGGAGGAAGGGTAAGGTTTTGGCTCTTAGCTCTGACCTCTTGGCTTTCTTCTTTGCATTGGTTCTGTGTTTCTTATTTATACGACGGTTGGATACATCTACAGTCTCAAAACAATCTGAAAAGCTGAGGCAGAAAATAAACATATTTACTAAAAAAAAAAAAAATCAACCTGGTATTAAGGATGGTGGAAGTGCTATGGATTCTCTCCTGTCTTTTGTCAGTGTAGGCTTCTGCTGAGATGCAGCTGTGACTTATTTGTAATTTCGGCACACACAGAGGTGAGTTGGTCTTCACAAGTTGTGCAGTCATCCTATCCACA
This sequence comes from Peromyscus attwateri, assembly GCA_902168425.1. Taxonomy (NCBI): domain Eukaryota; kingdom Metazoa; phylum Chordata; class Mammalia; order Rodentia; family Cricetidae; genus Peromyscus; species Peromyscus attwateri. The sequence continues at coordinate 51,205 of CABHPP010146775.1, read as the reverse complement.
TTCACTGCTTGATGCTTCTCCAGAGTCCAAAATACTGCTCCATTTACACATTCTGTGATAGAGTCTGGCCCTGAGAGGGGGCCACAGAAAGGTGTTACCTTTGCCTCTCTGAGTCAACATGTTATGTATTTTATGTAACACTTTTCAGAGGCTGATCCTCAATAGCTGTGAATTCATGCTCAATGCAATTATTCTTCAAGATGCTGTTCTAAATAGATAAATGCTATCGTTTATATATAAATTCACAAAAAATATATTCTATACATTGTCTATCTGTTTCTATCTGTCATCTATCTATGTCTATCATCTGCCTATATCTATGTGTCATCTATCTAACTGTATCTGTCTGTCTGCTTACCTACACACTCTCTGCGAGCAAATGGTACATATTTTTGTTGGTTTTGAGTAAAGACCTAATATAGTATAGTCTGGCTTCCAAGTCTCTGTTTAGGTGAGGTGATCATTAAACTCTTGATCTTTCTAGCTTTGGTTTCCGAGTGTTGAGATTATAGGTATGTGGCACCATGCCTGGCTGTGATAGCTTTTTAAATGGGAATCTGTGGTAGCTGGAGACATCAGTATAGTGGGACATACGAGTTCACCACACTTTCGAAAACATCTATGAAATGTCAGTTTGCCCAAAAAGAAAGAGTTTATAGAATGTTTGGAGTGTGTGTCTTGTGAGCACACATGAGTGTGCTTGTGTGTGTGTGTGTGTGTGTGTGATGCTGAAATATTAAATGAGTTCTAATAACTAGTCTTGGCCAAAAGGAAATTTTAAATTTGATAGAACACTTCACACACTGTCCTCAGTGATTTTGGGAATAATACTGGAATCTTCAGCACACGATGCTGTTTTCCAGTGTTCCTTTCCTTTCCCTTTTCTCATTTCATGCAGTTTCAGGGTTGTGGTATACCACAGCAAAATTTCAAACCACTTCGTGACTTTCCTTACTTAATGGGATATCACAGAAACATTAAGAATTTAAGTCCTTCAAGATAATTGATTCACACACATACAGAGGTGGGGAGAGAGAGGGAGAAAGAGAAAGAGAGAAGACAGACAGTGACAGTTATAGTGGTATTTTATTTGTACTGAAATGTGATTTTATTTGTATGTTAATAAATAAAGTTGCCTAGGGGTCAGAGCTATTAGCAAGCTATAGCGAAAGCCAGGGCGATGGTGGTGCACGCCTTTAATCCCAGCACTTGGTAGGCAGAAATAGGTAGATCTCTGTGTGTTCAAGGATACAGCTAGCATTGGAGACACACGCCTTTAATCTCAATACCAACCATAGAAGACCTGGAGGTCTGTACAGACAAGCAGTGATGAGGCAGTCATGTGGTTGGGTTTATAACCAATGAGAAGGCAGAACAGGAAGTCTATATAAAGACAAACAGACAGGAAGTAGGTCTCTTTCGAAGAGGTCTCTTGCGGAGAGGTAGGACAGCAGCGGTAGGAAGGGTAAGGTTTTTAATCTCAGCTCTTAGCTATTGCTCTGACATCTCGGCTTTCTTCTCTGAATCGGCTCTGTGTTTCTTATTTAATAAGACTGTTGGTTCCATGTACAGACAGAGATATGGAGAGACAGAGACAGAGAGAAAGAATGAGGGACACACACACACACACACACATACACACACACACACACACACACACACACACACACACATACACAGGATCTTAATTGTTCAAGTGATTCTCTCCAAAACCCATTTCTGAAATAAATCTTTTAATTTTAAATTTCTTTTAATTTCTCCTCTATAAGTACTCACATTGATTTTTTTAAGACCCTCATCATTTCCCTTACACAAAAGACCCACCTTATCATGCTACAGTGCCCCAATAGAAACACTATTAATTATGTTATTTTTGTTTTCTCATAGAGCAAGGGTATATGTATAGAAAGAAAATGTTATCTTATTCTAATGAGGTTGTGCATTGATGAAGAAATAACTATATACAAATTTAATATGATAAAACTGTTTCTATTTTCCTTTAAAGTTTTTGTGATGTCCTTGATGAAGATTTCAGCTAGTGCCAAGGTGATTGTTTTGGAGAATCTAAAGTTGGTAAAGGCCCCTGGGTATTCCTAGGAGCATGTTTGTCAGCCCAGAAAAGCATGCCACTCTCACTCCTGCATTTTTTTACCTGGAAAGAGGACTAAAATGTGGAGCTCCATAAAATCATCAATGGAGCATCTTTGAGTGGTTGTGCCTGGGCAGTGAGAATTCTTATACCCAGGCTCGGGGATTCAAAAGAGGGTACTCCAGGGTTATCCAAGTGTTAGCCATCTTCTGACCTCAGAAACTTCCTAACTTCTGCCACATTTGTCAGAGAAGCTGTAATGGACTTTGGCATATCTTCAAGAGGAATGGAATTAATCTACCTCTTCTACAGCATCTCACTTTCCTCAAAATTACTTTGATGTTTATCTTCTTAAAGAATTTTCATATGACCTTAACCCATCATTTATTTGCCTAAAATTCTGTATTTCAGAAAACAGTATCCTGAATTTATTTCTTTTTGTTTAGCTCACACTTAAATGGAAACTATTCTGAACACTCCATATGTACCAAGTGATGTTGTCACCATTATTTTTTATAGTATTTTTATTTTATAATTAACTTAATTTCACATGTCAGCCATGGATTCCCCCATCCTCCTTCCTCCCACCCCCTAGCGCTCCCCCCAACCCACCACCCACTCCCACCTCGTCCCAGGTAAGGTCCCCCATGGGGAGTCAGCCCAGCCTGGCACTCTTACACCCATCAGAGTGGCTAAGATAAAAAACACTGAAGACAGCTTATGTTGGAGAGAATGTGGAGCAAGGGGAACTCTCCTCCAATGTTGGTGGGAATGCAAACTTGTACAACCACTTTCAAAATCAATTTGGTGCTTTCTTAGAAAATTGGGAATCAACCTCCCTTAAGACCCAGCTATTCCACTCTTGGGCATATACCCAAGGAATGCTCAATCATACCACAAGGGCACATGCTCAACTATGTTCATAGAAGCATTATTTGTAATAGCCAGAACCTGAAAACAACCTAGTTGTCACCATTATTACCCCATCATAAAAATAAGAAAACTCTGGCATGTAGAGGGTACATAACAGTTAGTAATTTTGGGCTTGGGACATTGTAGAGCTGCATCTGAACCAAATGCATGTGGTCTCAAGCTCCCTAACTACTACCTTTAGCTGCTGAAATGCATCTTTCTACTGAGTATAAATTTTCATCATTGACTTAGTCATGAAGTTTTTATGATACCAAGTTTATTAATGCTTTCTTTATGAAATGTCTTTTGAGTATCTCATATACAGCTCCTTTAACAAAGATTCTCTTCCTTTGTTATATAGATATTTTTCCTCTGTGAAGACTACAGCTTAATAAATATAAACTTGAATTTTCATAGTTCAAATCCCAGCATGATACCAACCATGTGACTGACACTGTATAATTATTTAATGAATGGATGACTAGTGGTATCTTGGATCAATGTTCATTTTTCTATGAATTTTGAAGGATAATGATGAAGTACGGACACATTTTTGCCATTATTGTTATACTATATCATATTTTTAGAGTACTTATGAAGCAATGGCAAATTCTCCACTTTGGTTTGAATCATAGAATATACATTTTATAAATCTTATACAATTTCCCCATGCTAGGAATACTTGAAATGTTCCATTTTGAAAGGAATATTTTATTTTAGGAGCTCTCAACTTTATGTAGAAAGATCATAAATGTCATAAGTTTCTAGCTGAGCTTTCACAGTGAGACACTGACTCTATAAAAATTCAATGGCATTGGAGAATACTAAGAATATTATTATAGTTAGTGTAGCTATCTAGAGAATGAGCTAAGTAGAAAAGAAAATCCATATTTAATTAAAACTAAAATAGCTAGGCATTTTATGTGCAAGAATGAAATGATATCCATGCATGGTATTCATTTAATGCTTAATGAGAACATCTGGTCAGATTTCTAGATTTTACATTTAGACTGCAGAATGGGGAAAGGCCTTCCTTCCCAGAGGCTACACTATAAAGTCAAAGCTTAAATGATATAATGAGTAGATTTATGGAATTCAATTGTGGTGTCTCTAAACCTTAACATAAAATTATACTGTGTAGGATGAAAGGTGCTCAAAGAAGATAGGAATCAATATTTATCTGGTAATCAAGGAACTGGGAGAATGAACAATGAATAACTAATATAGAAAGATCTTCATCAGGTCATTTCTTTTGGCTAGAAAGCCTTCATAAAAGAGAGCATAATTTCAAAGAATTTAGTAAAATATAAAGTGGGGAGTGCTCAGAAAGAAGTATATTCCAAAAATAGTGATTTTAAAAAATGAGTTGAACTCACATGTTTGCAAATTATATGTGCATTCACACTAGAATAGGCTCAGAGAGAATGTCTGTGAACACCAAAATGAATTTTTGAAAGAATAAACCATATAATTACTGTTAATTTATAGGTAGAATAAAAATGATGATGGCATGTAAAAGATAATTTAATATTATAGTTGACAAAATCTTATAATTTTTTTTCTCAAATGATCTAGTACCTCTTTGAGCAAAGTGTTAGTATACAAAATAAATACACACACAAAGATGACTTCTCTAATAAACTCTCTCCCAAAACAAAAAGGAAAACAAGCAAAACAATCAGTGGCCTCCCTATATATCAATGATAAATATACTAGAAAAGACATCAAGGAAAAAAATCTCATTTATAATCAAAAAGTAAATACCCAAGAACAAACACACATGTGGACATGAAAGAATGCTACAATGGCAATTTTAAGATATAAAAAAGAATTGAGGAAAACTAACTCTGGAAAAGGTTTTTGTTTGTTTGTTTGTTTGTTTTAACCCATATTCATGCATCAAAAGAAATCATCTTGTGAAAAATGAACATTTTACAAAAATCAATTTGCAGATTCAATACAACTACAATGAAAGTTGTCGATCACCTCTTTATAGATGAAAAAAACAACACAAATCTGTTATGAAGGTGCAAAGGACCAAGAAAAGCCAACAACTTTCTTAATAGACTCCAATAGCACAGAAAATAAGACCAACAATTGTCTAACGGAGCTCAAAACTAAAGATCTTCTCTAAACCAAAGGAAGTTATCAAAATCAAGAGGCAGCACATGGAAGGCAAAAAAAAAAGTCTTTTACAACTAGTCATCCAAGAGATCATTAGTGTGTACAACATATAAATATTTCAAAACATTAAACACTTAAGAAGAGAAACAACTCAATTGCAATTGTGTTATGATTGGAAACTAGAACATGAGATGTGTGTTTCAATGGAGAGGGGATAGAACCCAGGTAGTATGAAGGAGGGATGAGGAATAATGAAGAAAGAAGGATTAGGTGGAATGGGGAAGGGGGAAGAGATTAAGAGAGAATATGGGGAAAGATAATGGAAACCCAGTACTGTCTAAATCTGCTACTGTTGGGTCACTTTAGAGCCAATAAACATCACAATCCACTGTCATTGCTCTTGATGACTCTTCAGAACTTGAAAGTAGAATTCTACTGGTGGAGATACCAGTCACCCAAGTCATTATAAGTTGTAGACATCAAGCTGGTATTGACCTGGAAGCTTTATCCTTAATGGGTAGGTTTAATAGTATTGGACTCTGCTATGTAAACTACCTGGGTAGAAGAAGAACAATCTGTCTGAACCAATAATGAACTCTAGGTGCTACACTAACACTCAGCTTGACATGCTATGCCCATTGAGATTATATTGGCAAAATATTACTTTAGTAACCAATTTTATGAATGTATTTAAGACCTGCTTATAAGACCTAATTCATGTGTGGCACCATTCATAGGGCCAAGATACCATGGCTAGGTGGGTCCTAGTCCTTAGGAAGAACCTATTACTAGTATCCTATTAGATGGACATAATATATAACTTATCTATAAAGACTTATCATTATATCCTCAGATCAATGCATCTCTTAATCCTCACCAGACAGAATTTGTTTTGCACTAGATGATGATTAACAGAGTCTCCCACTATTGGCTAGTCTTCAAAGAATGAGAGACTGTGAATTGTTCATTCCTAAATGCAACATCTCTCCTACCAATATCCAGGGATCACTGCTGAATAGGAAGCAGAAATATTACAATAGCTATAGGCTATCAGATAAATATAGTGAAACACTGTCTTTTAAGACACAACAGTGTATCTTCATATATGAGATCACAGCAGTGCTGACAACATGCAGAAGACATAAGTATGGTCAAGATAGAAAAAAAATCAGCAAGGTAGGGAATGGTGGTTATGTATTCTATTCTTTATCTGATGGGATGGGAACTGATGACTTCCATGAAATGGTAGAGTTAATTTTCTTCAAGAATTCAGCCACTGCGAAGAAGCCATGACCCAGTAGATGTCTCTAAATCTGTAGACATACTGACAGCACTAAGTGAACTCAATAAGTTTAAAAATCAGGGCACATTAAATAGGCAAAGAATGGGGTGGTAACATTGAAGGGTTATTGGAAGAGAGGCAGTGAGATTGTAGGCTGAATAAAAATAGTTCATTGTGCAAGCATGAAATTCTGAAGCAGTAAAAAGATAAAGAAAATGGGCTATGGAACTGAACAAAAAATTCTTTTTTTTTTTTTTTTTTGAGACAAGGTTTCTCTGTGTAGCTTTGGAGCCTTTCCTGGAACTCACTCTGTATACCAGGCTGACCTCAAACTCACAGACATCTGCCTGCCTCTGCCTCCCAAGTGCTGGGATTAAAGGTGTGAGCCACCAGTGCCCAGTTCCAAAAAAAATTCTAAAAAGAATAATAAACACAAATGGCTAGTAGAAACTTTAAAAGGTGTTCACCATCTTTAGTAATGAGGGAATAGAATATTAAAACTATATGATTCCATCTCACAATAGAATACCAGTCATCAAGAATAAAAGTAACAGTAAATACTAGATTGGATGATGTGAATGAGGAACATTTATGGACTGTTGATGAGAGGGAGAATCTTGTAGTGACTTTGGAAAACAGTTTTGTGGTTTCTCAAACACTAGAATTAGAACAAGCTGTATATCCACAGTTTATATACTAGTATAGCAATGCTTGCACTACCATGTTTGTTTGTAGGTAGAGTGTTTGGTCGAGACCACAGACTCCCCAAATAGCCACACAGAGACCTATTATTAATTATAAATGCCCAGCCCATAGCTTATGCTTGTTACTAGCCAGCTCTTACAACTTAAATTAAACCATATATTTATCTATGCTCTACCATGTGGCAGTACCTTTTTCAGCATGGCATATTCATCTTCTGCTTCTCACTAGAGACTTTGCTCTTCTTCTTCCCATCTAACCTCTTCCTGCCTAGCTGTTGTCCAGTCAGATCTTTATTAACAATGAGAGCAACACATCTTCACAGTATACAAAAGGCTTATTCCACAGCATTTATTGATACTCAATCCAAAATAGCTAGGAAATGGAATCAACATAAATGGTCACTAGCAGATAAATGGATATGCAAAATGGAATACATATACACAATTGAATGTTACTCAACTTAAAAGAAAAATTAAATTATCCAATTTGTAGGTTAATAGGGGGGAACTAGGAAAAATTATAGTGAGTCAGGAAAGTCAAATCTATAGCTGGAGAGTTTCTCTCTGGGTCCCGCCAAGCCACATAGGCCATTTATAAAATAATCACTCAGACGCTTATATTACTTACAAATTGTATGGCTGTGGCAGGCTTCTTGTTATCTAGTTCTTCTATCTTAAATTAACCCATTTCTATTAATCTATATTTTGTCATGTGGCTCATGGCTTACCAATACTTTACATCCTGCTCCTCATCATAGCAGCTGGCAGTGTCTCTCTGCCTCAGCTGTCTACTTCCCAGACTTTTCCTCTCTCTTTGTCCTATACTTCTTGCCTGGCTACTGGCCAATCAGCATTTTGTTTATCAATCAGTCATCCACAGCACAAATCACAAAAGATAAATGCCTTATGTACTCTCTCATGTGCAGATCTTAATTTCTTTTCTATAGTTATCTTGGAACACAAGTAGAAGACAAGAAATTGGAGACTATTGCTGTAGAGAATTCATTAAAGAAAGTGGGATAGTAGATTGCAGGTGAAGTAGGAGGCGACAGGTGGCATACTAGGAGTGGAAATGCGTATAAGGAGGCAGTTAATGTAAAAGAAGAGTTACAAAAAAGCCATGTGACCACGTACTATCTCAAACTCAATAAAATATTTCAATAAAAATATAATTGGCGCCTGATTGGACTAAGAGGTGCGTCTTTGTCTAGGTGTGGCCCAGGGGCACAACCCTGTGCCCCTACACCAACATCCATCTCAGTCCCAGTTTCAGGCCAGTCGGCAGACCCCCTGCAGACAGGTCAGTTTACCACCATCCCCCATCAGACCCTGTAACCCAAGCCCACCTCCCCCAAATCCCACCCACCCTCCCAGACTGCAACTGTTCCCTGAGACAGAGACCACCAGCACCTGACCGGACTAAGAGGTGAGTCTTTATCCACAAACATGAACACCCCAGCCCCTAGGCTTTGGGCCCAAGGGCACAACCCTGCCCTCCTATACCACTACCAATTGCAGTCCCAGTTTCAGGCCAGTGGGCAGGCAGACCTCCTGCAGGTAGGTCAGACTACCACCATCTCCCATCAGACCCTGTAACCCAAGTCCCACCTCCCCAAAATCCCACCCACCCTCCAAGGCTGCAACTGTTCCCTGAGACAGAGACCTCTAGCACCAGATTGGACTAAGAGGTGTGTCTTTGTTTGGGAGGGGCCCAAGGACACAACCCTGCGCCCCTAGACCACTATTCATTGCAGTCCCAGTTTCAGGCCAGTGGGCAGGCAGACCTACTGCAGACAGGTCAGGCTACAACCATGCCCCACCAGACCTTGTAACCCACAAGCCCCACCCCTCCCCACCCACAGGAGTGCCAAAATTACAACTACTCCCTGAGACAGAGCTCACAAGGACTAATTGGACTAAGAGATTCTCCCTGAGTCAAACAGTCCATCAGCACCAACTAGACCAAGAGCTCTCACTGGACCAAGAGTATCGATCAGACTGAGAAAGCCTCTCTCAGACACAGACACTGATTGCACCAAGTGGATAAAGAGATGGGTAGAAGTCAGTGCAAAAATACAGTCAACAGCAAAAAACCCACTATGGCTCCATCAGAACCTACATCAGTAAGACCTGGCCATCCCAACACAGAAGAAACAGAAGAAATCAATCTTAAAAATGACCTTAAGAAGATGATAGAGATCTTTAAAGAGGAAGTGAAAAATTCCCTTAAAGAATTAGAGGAAAAGTCAAACAAAAAATGGGAAGCAATCAATAAATCCCTTGAAAGCCAAGAGAAAGCAATTAAACAAACAAGGGAAACATCTCAAGATTTGAAATCTGAAATCGAGACAATAAAGATGACACAAACTGAGGTAATGGTGGAAGTGGAAAATCTGAGTAAACAAACAGGAACTACAGATACAAGCATAACCAACAGAATGTAAGAGATAGAAGGGCAGATCTCTGGTGTGGAAGATACAGTAGAAGAAATAGATTCATCAGTCAAAGAAAACAATAAAGCCAACAAAGTCATGACCCAAAATGTCCAGGAAATTTGGGACACCATGAAAAGACCAAACCTAAGAATAATAGGGATAGAAAAAGGAGAAGAATACCAACTCAAAGGCACAGAAAATATATTCAACAAAATCATAGAAGGAAACTTTCCCAACCTAAAGAAGGAAATGCCTATAAAAATACAAGAAGGTTACAGAACACCAAATAGACTGGATCCAAAAAAACAAAAACAAACAAACAAAAAAAGAAACAAAAAAAACCCCAAAACAACTCCCCTCGTCACATAATAATCAAACCACTAAACATACAGAATAAAGAAAAAATATTAGGAGCTGCAAAGGAAAAAGGCCAAGTTACATATAAAGGCAGACCCATAAGAATAACACCTGACTTCGCACTGGAAACTCTAAAAGCAAGAAGGTCCTAGACAGATGTTATGTAGACACTAAGAGACCATGGATGCCAAACCAGACTATTATACCCAGCAAAACTCTCAATCAACATAGATGGAGTAAACAAAATATTCCATGATAAAAACAGATTTAAACAATATCTCTCCACAAACCCAGCCCTACAGAAAGCACTTGAAGGAAAAATCCAACCTAAAGAAGTTAGACACACCCATGAAAACACAAGCAAGAGACAGTCCCACACCAACAAATACCAAAGAAGGGAAACATACAACACTACCACCAAAAAAAACAGGAATTAACAATAACTGGTCATTAATATCCATCAATATCAATGGTCTCAATTCACCTATAAAAAGACACAGGCTAACAGAATGGATACAAAAACAAGATCCATCCATTTGCTGCATTCAAGAAACATACCTCAACCTCAAAGACAGACACTACCTCAGAATAAAAGGCTGGGAAAAGACTTTCCAATCAAATGGATTTAAGAAGCAAGCTGGTGTAGCTATCCTAATATCTAATAAAATAGACTTCAAACTAAAATCAATTGAAAGAGATTCGGAAGGACATTACAGATTTATCACAGGAAAAATCCGACAAGATGAAGTATCAATTCTGAATATTTATTCCCCAAATACAAGGGCACCTACAGTCATAAAAGAAACATCACTAAAGCTTAAATCACACATCAAACCCCATGCACAAGTAGTGGGAGACTTCAACACCCCACTCTCACCAATGGACAGGTCTGCCAGACAGAAACTTAACAGTGAAATAAGGGAACTAAAGACATTTTGATTCAAATGGACTTAATAGATATCTACAGAATATTCCACCCTAACGCAAAAGAATATACCTTCTTTTCAGCAACCCATGGAACCTTCTCCAAAATTGACCACATGCTTGGTCACAAAACAAATCTCATCAGATACAAAAAAATTGAAATAACCTCCTGTATCTTATCAGGCCACCATGGCTTAAAGTTAGATTTCAACAACAAAAATCACAGAAAGCCTACAGTATCGTAGAAACTGAATAATGCCCAATTGAATTACCAATGGGTCAAGGAAGAAATAAAGAAAGAAATTAAAGATTTCCTAGAATTCAATGAAAACGAATGTACAACATACCAAAACTTATGGGACACTATGAAAGCAGTGCTAAGAGGAAAAATTCATAGCTCTAAGTGCCCATATAAAGAAGTTGGAGAAATCTCACACTAGTGACTTAACAGCCCACCAGAAATCTCTAGAACAAGAAGAAGCAAACTCACCCAGGAGAAACAGACACCAGGAAATAATCAAATTGAGAACTGAAATCAATAAAACAGAAACAAAGAGAAAAATACAAAAAAATCAATGTAACAAAGAGTTGGTTCTTTGAGAAAATCAACAAGATAGACAAGCCCTTATCCAAATTTACCAAAAAGCAGAGAGAGAGAGCATACAAGTTAATAAAATCAAAAATGAAAAGGGAGACATAACAACAGACAACAAGGAAATCCAGAGAATCATCAAGTCACACTTCAAAAACCTGTGCTCCACAAAATTGGAAAATCTAAAAGAAATGGATGATTTTCTGAATAGGTACCACATACCAAAGTTAAATCAAGACCAGATAAACTCTTTAAATAGACCAATAACCCCTAAGGAAATAGAAACGTTTATTAAAAGTCTCCCAACCAAAAAAAGCCCAGGACCAGGTTTCAGTGCAGAATTCTACCAGACTTTCAAAGAAGAGCTTATACCAATACTCTTCAAATTGTTCCACACAATAGAAACAGAAGGAACATTACCAAATTCTTTTTATGAGGCTACAGTCACCCTGATACCCAAGCCACACAAAGATGCAACAAAGAAAGAGAATTGCAGACCAATCTCCCTCATGAACATTGGTGCAAAAATATTCAATAAAATACTGGCCAACTGAATCCAGGAACACATCAAAAAAATTATCCACCATGACCAAATATGCTTCATCCCAAGGATGCAAAGATGGTTCAACATACGAAAATCAGTCAATGTAATACACCATATAAACAAACTGAAAGAAAAAAAAAAAACAAACACATGATCATCTCATTGGATGCCGAAAAAGCCTTTGACAAAATCCAACACCCCTTCATGATAAAGATTCTAGAGAGATCAGGAATACAAGGAACATACCTAAACATAATAAAGGCAATCTACAGCAAGCCGACAGCAAACATCAAGTTAAATGGAGAGAAACTCAAAGCAATTCCACTAAAATTAGGAACAAGACAAGGCTGTCCACTCTCCCCATACATATTCAACATAGTACTTGAAGTTCTAGCTAGAGCAGTAAGACAACAAAAGGAGATCAAGGGGATACAAATTGGAAAGGAAGAAGTCAAACTTTCACTATTTGCAGACGATATGATAGTATACATTAGTGACCCCAAAAATTCTACCAGGGAACTCCTACAGCTGATAAACTCCTTCAGTAAGGTGGCAGGATACAAGATTAACTAAAAAAATCAGTAGCCCTCCTATATACAAATGAAAAGGGGGCTGAGAAGGAAATCAGAGGAACATCACCCTTTACAATAGCCACAAATAATATAAAATACCTGGGTAACTCTAACCAAGCAAGTGAAAGGCCTGTATGATAAAAATTTTAAGTCTCTGAAGAAATTGAACAAGATATCAGAAAAAGGAAAAATCTCCCATGCTCATGGATAGGTAGAATTAACATAGTAAAAATGGCACTCTTACCAAAAGCAATCTACAGATTCAATGCAATCCCCATCAAAATCCCAACACAATTCTTCACAGACTTGAAAAGAACAATACTTAGCTTTATATGGAAAAACAAAAACCCTAGGATAGCTAAAAGAATCCTGTATAATAAAGCAACTTCTGGAGGCATCCTGATCCCTGACCTCAAACTCTACTATAGAGCTATAGTAATAAAAACAATTTGGTACTGGCATAAAAACTGACACGTGGACCAATGGAATCGAATTGAAGACCCTGACATTAATCCACACACCTATGAATATATGATTTTCGACAAAGAAGCCAAAACTGTACCATGGAAAAAAGAAAGCATCTTCAACAAATGGTCCTGGCATAACTGGATGTCAACATGCAGAAGATTGCAAATAGATCTATATCTGTCACTATGCACAAAACTTAATTCAAAGTGGATCAAAGACCTCAACATAAATCCAATTACACTGAACTTGATAAGAGAGAAAGTAGGAAGTAGTCTTGAACGTATTGGCACAGGAGACCAGTTCCTAAATATGATACCAGTAGCACAGACACTGAGAGCAACAATTAATAAATGGGACCTCCTGAAACTGAGAAGCTTTTGTAGAGCAAAGGACATGGTCAATAAGACAAAATGGCAGTCTACAGAATAGGAAAAGATCTTCACCATTCCCATATCTGACTGAGGGCTGATATCCAAAATATGTAAAGAACTCAAAAGGATAGACTTCAAAATACTGAACAATCCAATTAAAAAATGGGCTACAGAGCTTAACAGAGAATTCTCAACAGAAGAAGCTCAAATGGCTGAAAGACATTTAAAGAATTGCTCAACATCCTTAGTCATCAGGGAAATGCAAATCAAAACAACTCTGAGATACCATCTTACACCTGTCAGAATGGCTAAGATCAAAAACACTGAAGACAGCTTATGTGGGAGAGGATGTGGAGAAAGGGCAACACTCCTCCACTGTTGGTGGGAATGCAAACTTGTACAACCACTCTGGAAATCAGTATGGCGGTTTCTCAGAAAATTGGAAATAAGTCTTCCTCAAGACCCAGCTATACAACTCTTGGGCATATACCCAAGGAATGCTCAATCTTACTACAAGGACACTTGCTCAACTATGTTCATATCAGCACTATTTGTAATATAAGAACCTGGAAACAACCTAGATGCCCCTCAACTGAAGAATGGATAAAGAAAATGTGGCATGTATACACAATGGAATACTACTCAGCAGTAAAAAACAATGATATAAAGTAATTTGCAGTCAAATGGATGGAACTAGAAAAAATCATCCTGAGTGAGGTAACCCAGACTCAGAAGGACAAACATAGTATGAACTCACTCATAAGTGGATACCAGATGTGAGGGAAGGGATGGCCAGACTGCAACCCACAGCTCCAGAGATGCTAGCTAATAGGGAAAGACCCTAGGAGGGACACATGGATGACCCAGCGAAGAAGTGAATGAGATCTACATGAGTGGACTGGGTGTGGGGGGATGGCAGAGAACGAGGAATGGGGAATAAGAACATAGGGAAATGGGAGGGTCAAGCTGGAACAGGGACAGAGTGGGAGGTCAGGGAGGGAGATACCATGATAGATGAGGACATCATGGGAAAAGGAAGAGGCAGGGTGCTGGGGAGGCTCTCAGGAACCCACAAGGATGACACCACCTTGGACTGCTGGCAGTGGTCCAGAGGGTGCCTGGACTGGTCTACTCTGGTGACCAGTCTAGCGAATACCCTAACTATCATCATAAAGCCTTTGTCCAGTGACTGATGGAGGCAGATGCAGAGATCCACAGCCAGGAGCCAGGTTGAGCTCTGGGAATCCAATCTTTGAGAGAGCGGAGGGATTCTACAGGCAAGGGATGTCGAGATCATGACGGGAAGAAGTGCAGAGATGACTGGCTACACTATTAGAGGCCCACGAACTGTAGACTAGTGGCTGTGAAGCCCCCAGGGGACTGGACTAGGCCCTCTGGATACAGAAGACAGTTGTTTGGCTGGAACTGTTTGGGGAACACCCAGGCAGGGGGATCAGGATCCATCCCTGGTACACTGGGCAGGCTTTTGAGAATCCACTGCCTGCGGTGTGGCGCCTTGCGCAGCCTTCGCACAGTGGGAAGGGGCTTGGACCTGTCTAGGCTCAGTGTGCCAGGCTCTGTTGACTCCCCATGGGAGACCTTGATTTGGGGGGATATGGGGATGTGAGGTGGCTTGGGAGGAAGGGCTGGGAGATGGGAGTAGGGAGTAGGTGAGAACTGTGGGTGGTATGTAGAGTGAGTAGAAAATTTCTTAATAAAAAATATAATTGGCATTTGTACATTGTATGTGAAATGAAATAAAAAGAAGGTACCACAGGGGGGATAAAGGTTTAAATTAGTGGAGATGGATGTGATGGCATGGGAGAGAAGAGGGAAAGGAATATGTCAACACAAATAAGCATGTATTAAAAGTTAATCTACTAGATTATAAGCTCTTTTCAATTTATAATATTTGCAGATAGAGTTTGAATAGAGATATCATGCATGGGTGCACAATGCAGACTATTGTCATTGCTCTCTTGGTTCTCTACCATAATTAAATAGTAAGATATTATCATTGAGGACACTACATATGCTGGTGACTTCATAAAGAAAATAATATCAAACTGAGACAGAAATATTCTCCTGCTGGCCAGATTTCAGAGTGTTGTGTGAGAAGAAGAGTCTCAGTGGTCTTACCTTGTACTAGACCCTGTTATATTATGTTATAATACAGATGTGCCAGGCAAGATTTTTCCACCAGTACAGTGGAAAGACTCATGAGGCAAACAACCATTTTCTAATTGGATTTGAAACTTGTTTCCCAGGAAAGAATCATATCTGAATCCATTCATCACTAAAAATAAAATAAATCTTTAAAAGAACTACATTAGTAAGATTTTGACATTTATTTTTCTCAGTGTACCTACTAATTTCTTAGCATACAGGTTGGAAAATTGTCCAACAGAAGTTCTACATGGACAACACTATTAAGACTTCTGTTTGTGATGCTTATGAAAGGAAGATATACCACTTGTATTGTATCATTGCATCCCAAATTTTAGGGGCTATATAAGATGGGGCATTTCCAGTTTATTTCTCTAGACCCTAGGAACAGAAACTAGAAACCAAGACAACATTATCTCTATTAAAGCAGAGCTCTATCTCGTAAGTTGAGCAATTTCTCAAACATAAGCACTCAGAAGCTGGCAGACAAACAGCGAGCTACATCCCTCCACTGCCTGACCTTTAGAGTCCTCCTTGCATCACTTTGCCCCGACATCTTCACGGAAAGAATCCGAGTGGGAGTTTATTGGTTTCGTGAGGCAGTACCAACTTCCAGCTGATTTAATTGGAACTGTGCATCTTTGAGGCTATTGACAACTTATCAGATCAATTACCACTCCGACAAAGATTGAAAGGCCTTGTAGAAAATGACTGAAGTATTTTTAATAAGACTTCTTTTACTTATTGAGTGCCTGCCTACATCATTTATTTTAAAGTGTCTTCCAGATTCTCTGGTTGCCAATGTACTTTAAATGAGAGGAAGAAAAAGGGGATAGACCAGGGCTGTAATCTCAGAAAATGAGTTAATATCATAGTCAGATTGAAACCTCACCACATTATTTGTATTTTATGTAGTCAGACTTGTCCAGTTTTAAGAACTATCTTGGACACTTGTCACAAACAAAGACACCTACAGACATTTCCAGCATCAACACCGAGCACATGAAGCAGTTCCACTGAAGAACTTGCTGTGTTCACCTTCTACATTTCTACATGTGTTCAAAATGACTTACACTCAGGTTGGTTTAGCAAGTTCTGGGAAGACAGACTATGGCTGTGGACATTAGGTTCCTGATTGCAGGCAGTTAACACAGTTGTCTTGGTCAGTATGTGGTTGCATGCTACTGTTCTGGTAAGTAGAAAGCTGTCATTGAACAGATTAAAAGCTGCCTCTTTGTCTAACACCTAAGAAATCTTTAGCCAAAACAACTTCTTTTAGTACCTAAATAATTCTCTGGGAGTCCTATTAACTATTTTGTCCTTTAAGATATATTACAAAATAACTTTTTATGTCAGAGCTATAGCTTAAATTTCTTCTTGACCTATCAGCTTTTAAAATCCTTCAGCCATGAAAGCATTCTATATGCTATTTATCTGTTTAATAAGATTTCATTTTTCTGACTGACCGAATGCCTCTATAGGGCATTTTCAAGTGTCTCCATCTATTGATCCACATACTGAGGCTAAAGATATATTTTAAAAATCATAAGGATAAAGCAAGCTATTAACAGTGTACAGCTCTTTAATATGCAGATATTGAAAATAAAGTTCATGTTCTATGAAAGAGAAATAATGTACTTTTTAATTAAAATGATTGATTTGATTTTACAAACAGCTCTTTTCATTTATAGCTGGGAGGAACAACATATTTGGACTCCTGTCCCTTGACCACATTGAAACTGATATGGAACATGATATGTGGTGTGAGGGATTTCCCTTTGTGTTGAATGTGTAGTATATTTTTGTTTGAGTGATTCTTTCTTCATTTGAACATGGTGTGTGCGTGTGTGTGTGTGTGTGTGTGTGTGTGTGTGTGTGTGTGTGTGTGCCCGCACACATGTGTTTGAGTGTGTTTGTGATATGTATCTTTGTTTGTTTTTCTCATATTTTCACTAAATATTTTCCACAGTCTTCACTTTCAGTACTCACAGGAGTTGACATGTTACATCTGGCATTCTTTCTGTTCTTAATATATCCCCCAGGTGTTTGCAAAATGTCCACCTGTCTCCTTGGCACAGATAAGAATTTCTGATTTCTTTGTTTTCCTTTATTGTTCTGCATCTAGTTGATTTTTAAGAGAGTAAATCAAATCAGAAGAAATGATGTAAAGATCTTGAGAAAAATTAAACAAACTTTACAAAGACCTGCAAGGCCCTTGAAAGCTTTTTTGGAGCCAATTTCCAGGCTTCAAGTACTGGGTATTTCTTCATTTTCACTCCAGTGAATCTATCCATTATTTCAGTGGTGTTGGAATATTGTTTACCTGGTTCTGGCTGTGTCATTTCCATTTTGTGACACAGAGTTATCTTTTCCTTGATAAACATTTTGTAAACTATAACCTACATAATGACTACCTTTTAAAATACTTATATTAATGTCAATTGTTTGACTATATTGTTATGACCATTTTTTCTGAAGTAAAATAACAAATATATTTCAAAATAATAGACTTTCTCAAGTCTTGTTTTGCTTAAATCCTTCAGGCCTAAAAATTGAAGTGTTGGGCACAGAATATTAATCCAATGAATAATTATGGCTCTCATTTATAAGTATGGATCATGATATCTGTTGATATATGTATGGATTCCAACTTTGGTCTTCGTTGATTGAAAAGTAGGTGTGATTTATAAATGTCTGGTAGCCTTTTTTCGTCATGAAAATAATGCTTTTCTCTTGGAGAAGTAGTGTATTTCAGATATACACCCTGTCAAAAATGGGATCATCCAGAGTAAAAGGGGCACCCTTTCAAACTTTCAAGAATATTGATAATAAACTGGAATAACAAATAAAAAAGTATTGTAAATATTAGAGGGGCAGGAAGTTTGATACAAGATAATGTCTTTTCGATGTGATAGGGAAGTTGCATATTGAAATTTCAATAATATTGCTTCCTAAATGTAACCTAAACTGTGACAACACTAGTTGACAGGCCAGTGTGTTGGAGGAAATCTCACAAGTCCTCACTCTCTGATGAAGAGCTACAGGCAATTAATAACTACTGGAAGAGGGAAAATTAGTTTTCCTCTGGGATGTATCTCACTATTGGTTATCCTATATATAAGCCTTCAAAACATACTTAAGAGCAACACTAGATAGAATCAGCAGGTTGTATTCATATGTTACATGTATGTAATAGTAAGAATGAAAAAAAAGAGTTCATGAATTTCAGAGAGCCACCTGAATGGAACAGACATGAGAGAGTTTAGACAGAGGAGAAAAATTGTGAAATGATGCTATTGTTAGAATTAGAAACGGGAAAAAATTGGAAGACATATTAAAGCCGTAAAGAGGAAATTAGTAAACAAGAAACAGAAGAAAGTAGGGCTGAAAATGTAGCTCCAGTGATAGAGTGATTGCATAGCTCATGGGAAGCCCTGAGTTTGAGCCTCAGCACCAACATAAACCAGGTGTGGTGGTACATGACAGTAATTTCATGCCAGTAATCTCAATACTCTGGAAGGGGTGCAGAAGGATCAGACATTCAAGGCCATCTCAAAAACATGGTCTTAGGATGGTCTGGAATGTGTAAGACCTTGTCTCTTAACAGAAAGTATAAGGAAGAAGTTGGAAATTTAGTATCTGAAGTTCATAGGTAACAATGGAGCCAAAAAATTATATATATATATATATATATATATATATATATATATATATATTAGTTTGAATAGTACCTGAATGGTTCAAAGAAAATAAAAAGTAATAGCTGGAGTCTTTTACTGAGATTAGTGGATTTGAAAGACGTTCCAATATATTAATTAATTGAGAAGAATCTAGATGGAAGGAGTGGCAAGAATAAAGACATGGCAGCTTAAAAAAGGTGGAGTATATTGCCTGTCAAATGGTAAATTCATACTTTCTTTACTTTTTTTAATTGAATTTTTTCATGTAACATGTGAAGGTTTCTCCTCTCCTAACTCCTCCCAGATCTTTACCACTCCCCATCCACTCAATTCCATGCTTTCTTTCTCATTCTCTTTAGAAAGCAAGCAGTCAGACAAACAAACAAACAAACAACAAACCAGAACAAAAAATAAAAAAATAAAACAAAGAAGTCAAAGAATACACAAACAAAATACCTAAAGTATACACATACACAAACAAAATACCTAAATATCTAAAACTAAAAATTGGAAATCAAAATGTTATAACTGGTCTTTTGCTGTTGTAACGTTCAGTGGTCTTTTGCCAGTTTTAACATTTGATAATGCACTCTGGGCATTCCTTAATTAATCAGATACAAATATTTTGAAAGAAGATTGAGAGATCAGAACCAGAAATGCTGGAGACAATTGAAGGAAATGGGAAGAAACAGAAAGATGAGTGCCTTGTCGTTATAAGGAAGACACTGAGACAGTAAGGTAGGGCTGAACATAGAATAGCATCCAAACACAAACTAGATGCCAAGCTCATGGAACTGGCATTATGGTGGGTAGCATCAAAGCAAACAGGAATGACACAGAAAGAAAACAATTAGGAATTATTTGTGACAAATTTGATAGAAAATTAATGTATGGATTTTTTTTCAGGAAGAAAGATTAGTTTTATCCTGCTGAGAACAACTGGGCAGCACTTGTGCAGAGAGCCCCACAGAGAAGGCAGTGTTGTTTGGAAGTTTAATGATGGACAGAGTACATGGAGCTAACCAATGATGAACAGGATGGGTGGAGCTTACCAACACAGATGTTCAGAAACAAGAGCAAGTTCTTGACTGAAGCAAGACCTGACAGCTCTTGTGAAGTCAAAAGTGAAATCTGTATTCAAAGAATAATAAGAACACACTGAACATTAATTTGGTGTGATTGAATAGTTTCCAAGAATGAAAATGGCTCCCAACAAAATACAGGACAGGGAAATAATTTTGAGAGCAGTACAAGGAGTTTTAGCTACATTTTGAGGCAAAATTGAAAATTCTTATTAATCAATTTTGGATTATTACTGGAGATAAAAGAAGTATTGTATGCATTCATATTCTTTTAAACATGTATTGAAATGCAGTATAAGCATGTAAATAATAAATATGCATGCATATTTATTAAATTTATTAAAATATAATGCTTTGAAGGAAATAATATATGATAAAATCCATATCAAACTTCCTGCATTTATTTTCTATACTTTCTAGAAAATTAAAAATAATTTATTATTTGTAAATGACCCACTTAGTATTACATATTTTCCATGACTGTGGAGTCTAATCTCATAGCCTTAAAATTGTAATCAAGATGGCAGACAAAACTGGATCCTTATGTGGAGGCTCAAGTGAGATAGTCTGTGCACAATCTCATCTAAGTTACTGATCAAATCTATTTCCTCCCAGATTTGGTCATCACAGTATTATCCTACAGAGCTAACAAGGAGAACAAAACTAGATGGTGTAATACAATGACTCTTATGTAACATTATGATCTATCATTGGAGAAGTAGTGAGAAGCAAATTCCTAATCTCCATCTACACTGAGGAGTAAAGGGTTGTTCAGGAGTGAATATAACAGGAGATTAGTTTCATGGGAGCACATTAAAATATCTGCACACAAGCTAAATAAAGTGATTAATTTATTTTTTTTATGCTAGTGAAAAGGTTGAAATATAGCCTCACATAATAGCTGATCAGGGATAACTTTGACCTTTCCAAAGATAACTGCAAGTTAGTTAGAGAAAACTGGGTTAAAAATCTGGGCATGCAGACAAATGATTATCTGAACACCAGTAATGGGAGATGGAATAAGAGAGATTCCTTGAGCTCACTGACTACCTGGTTAATAGATAATCAGTGAGCTCCAGGTTCAGTGAAAGACTTTATGTCCACATATAAGCTGGAGGAATTGAGGAAGTCCCCCGAATTCTTCCCACTACAAATAACCTACCAGGGCCACTAGCTATTCACATACACACATGCATGCATGTGTACACCACACAATACACATAAACACCAAGTTATGTTCAAATCCCATTATTTACATAAATAATACCACATAGTTCACTTAGTATTAATCTTTTGAAAAAATACAGGCTTCAGATTTGCAAGGCTTTATGACCCATCAATGATAAAGCACCCAGGAAAGTTGGCACCCAAAAGAAATCAACATATTCCCAAGAAATGACTAACAGTGTCCTTCTTCAAACCCACCAGTTTCTCTCATTCTGAGTTCTGAGACATACAGTTTGATAAACTATGCCTAATTTCAGACAAGATGGTTCTCTGTGTCTAGTTTACTGAAGAGTGTTATATATATACATAGTATGTATCACATATGTTTTGGTACCAGAAGTTAGTCAGCATCACCAACTGAATCAGAATGAACTATTAAACTGTGTCTCTATAAACACTCCAGGCCAGTGTTTAGAAGGGAGCTTGGATTTTAAACAAATACTTGAAATTCATCTAACAAGAAGTCATCAGCAAGAGTGATAAGAGTGAAATGCTCTAAGAGCTTTAGACCAACATGGTCCAGGTCTCAGTGTCCTGCAAAAGCAAAATCTGTCTTTATGAAAAGAGATTCTGTGAGGAAACATACTTACTAGCTTGTAATCAACTGTCTTCAAAAGGAAATGCAATAAAATAATGTAAAAAGGGATGCCATAATCTGTTTACTATGCTAAGGAAAAAACTCTTAACAGAATGCACACTGGCCCAGGAGAGAGAAAGAATATGACCCATCCAAAGGGGCTAAAGTAGTTTATTGAGAATCTACTGAGCTTGGCAGTGAAAGTTCATGGATAAGCTAATGGGAGTATTGTGGTTACCCCTTGTGAAATCTCAGGGAAATTCTCAATGGAAAAGAGTAATTTACACAAATGCTCCCTCACTTCCAAGTCCCACACGTAAACACAAAGATTTGCCAAATGTACCAAATGCTACAGGTAACTGGGACTAGAAAGCTATTTCAGTTACTAGCATTTTATTGACGAGAAGATGGATGTTACTTATAGACAAAGTTCATCTAAATTTTGGTGGGACAGCTCTGCAATATGAAGCACAGTCTCTGAGAGGCCCCTGGAGAGTACTGTTTTCTAAGAGAAACTGAAGCCTTGCTCCCAATTTAATCCAGCCAAGGACAGCACTTATTGTGCATGAGCAAAGATGTATTTCATTAGTGTAGTTGTCAAACTATATTGAATTGATTTTTAACAAATTCTATTTTACTGCTATTGAACAGAAATAAAAAGAAATAGAAATATTAAAAATACTTTATTGTGATCACCTCTTGCTCTTTATTGTAGCAAATGTGAATGAGTAAGTTTTTTGACCTAAGTTATTTGTGACACTTTCTAAAAGTTAAGGATGTAGGTAGAGAACAATATGCCAACACAGTCATCCTTGACAGGAAAAGCCAATATTACGGGTAGCTGTAATAGAAATTTCAGATGTTTGCCATCTTTGCCCTCCAAAATATGCAATGTGGAGAGTGGTGCTTGTTGGCAGGGCAACTGCATAAAATTGGGCAACTGAAGATGTTTTGAGCTTTAGGGACCTTCTAAGTGAAAACAAACAGTTATAATAAATTGACTTGGAGTCAAGGTAGAAACTGTCATACCTGGTCTTGGTTGAGTAAAGAAAGGGCCTTCCCAACAGGTGCATGTCATCCACTTTTCTGTGCATGACAGCATTGTATGAAGCATCAAAACCAAAGGTGAGAGAGGACTGTGCACCTTGATATACTCTCATAGTCTCATTTGAGATGGTCTTATTAAAACAAGGCTGAAAACATTGACCTGTATATATGTTTATCTTCTCTTTCATTGGGAACAGCAAATGAAAACTAGAAGCATTTAAAAAAAAGTGTCCATTACAGCATTCAATAAATAGGGCAGGCAAAAAAATAGTATACAAAGCATGGGACCTAATGCTAAGAATAAAAATATGTTCAGGTGCCAGGTGCAGTGATGCATGCTTTTAATCCCACTACTTGAGAGGCAAAGGCAGGTGGATCTTTATGAGTTTGGGTCAGCCTGGTCTACATAGCAAGTTCCAGGACAGCCAAAGCTACACAGAGAAACCCTGTCGCAAAATAATTAATTAATTAATTAATTAATTAATTAAAATACTACTAAAAAATATGTTCAGGCATGTGAGTATGCAATGAGACTACAGTAAATTACATCTAATAGACCAGATGGATTATGTAGAAAAGCAATACAGTTAGAGGAGAAAAATGGTGGCCAGGACCCACAATTCTCTGCAGTTGCTGCTTGCCTTGTCCTTGAAAAGCAGAATTGCATACACCATAGAGATTTCTAGAATCCTAGGTTTTAGATAAGTTATCTATCCACATCTTATAAAAACTGAGTAGAAATAGAACCAAAGTCATAAAATTGTACTAACTTATGATTTTTAAGTCTCTGATTCCCTTTTTATACAAAATTTACTAGTTAAGGTATGTTTTAAGAAAACATTTTGGGATTTTTGCAAGAAAAACATTACCAAAGCATGCAGTGCACATTCACCATGATATCTAATAAAGAAAATAGTTAAAACAAAGTACTAATAAAGCATGACATTTCTTAAGTTCATTAATAGTTTATTTTCTAAATTATCATATTCAATGATTAGTCACCAGTGAGAATATAAAAATTAGAAAATACTCTCTACATGTTTCAGGTTTATTACTAATAATGGCTATTAGTATTTTACATTTCAAAAGATAATGCAAAGCTACACAGACACATTGACAAAGAAATTGCTGAGAAACAGTTCTATGCCTCATGCTTAATGGTGAAATAATTAGAATAATTACAGCCCTATATGTGTTTAATTGTACATGAAGACTCTATTAGTGATCAAACAAGGACACTTTCAATTAGTGTGTGGGTTTTGTTTCGGATTTAGGAAGATATTTTCATAAAGCTGATTGCCTTTTAGAGTATTTGTTTGTTTTATGTGTATGAATGTTTTGTATCAATGTACATATGTGTGCTTCACAGAATGTTTGGTACTGACGGATGCCAGAAGAAGGTCCTAGAATTGGAGTTAGAGACAGTTGTATCCTATCATGTTAGTGCTGGTAATGAAACAAAAGTGCTCTCAAAGAGCAGTAGGAGCACTCAACTACTGAGACATCTCTCTAGCCCCAAGATGATTGGCTTTGAAGATGAACACAATAAGTCAAAATGTACTGACAACAAAAATAGGCCATAGGCATTGAGTATACATGCTAAAAAGCTCTTAAGCAAAACTGTGCATTATGTTTTATCTTGACTTCAATGTTTAAAAAAATCAAATCAATATTTCCCTACCTTTATAACATCATAATTGCAGTTTTCAGGGAAATTAATGACATTAATATGGTTGCACATACTTACAGTTTGAGTACTTAGAACGTAGAGATAGGAGGATCAGGAATTGAAAGTCATCCTCGGATACATTGAAAATTCAAGGTCATGTATTAGAATGCTTGTCAACTTTCTTCTCCACCTCTACAAATAAAAAAATTGATCTTACTTAAAAATGAAATAATTTTACTAGTAGTTATTTTTTAATATTAGATATCCATATTAGTTGAAATTATTTGTATTTTGGATGACTCTAGAAAAACTAATGTATCCTGGACCACAGTTCATGGATTTAGAAGCCAGTAATACAAAAAAAGAATCCTGTACTTGGATTTGGACTACAAAAAGCAAGTTCTTGGGAAATGTACAGTGTTGTATAAATTCTGCGGTAGTATTCATTTGTAATAATAATAATATAGTTTTAAGACACTGGCCTAATTATCATGCCTATGCAATGTCAGAAACTCTAAGTGTGCAGGAGTCTCCATGTGCACACAGTTATGGTGTGCATGTGTGTATGTGTTTGAGCACATGTGTGCATGCATACACATATTTGAGGATGAAAGGAAGTCATTTTAAAACAAGATATTTATTGTGTATAATACCACGAGCTTAATGGTAACAACTAAAGATTTAGGGACACTCACTTTATATATGTAGCCATTTTATGTAATTGAAATATGACATTTAGTGTAACTTTCATGGTGCTAGAGACACTGGCACGAGATGGTTGTGCATTGTGCTTTGTTGGGTATGGGGCCCACTGCGGTGATATTGTGTTCCCCAATATATCATGCACCCTAATAAATTTATCTGGGGTCAGAGAACAGAACAGCCACTAGACAGACATAGAGGCCAGAAAATGGTGACACTCACACCTTTAATCCTAGCATTCCAGAGGCAGAGATCCATCTGGATCTCTGTGAGTTCAAAGCCACACTGGAAACAGCTAGGCATGGTAACAAGAGCTTTTAATCCCAGGAAGTAATGGCAGAAAGCAGAAAGGTATATAAGGCATGAAGACCAGAAACTAGAAGCTTTTGACCTGGTTAAGCTTTTAGGCTTTTGAGCAGCAGTTCAGCTGAGATTCATTCTGGATGAGGACTCAGAGGCTTCCAGTCTGAGGAAACAGGATCAGCTGAGGAAATGGCAATGTGAGGTGGCTGTGACTTGTTCTGCTTCTGTGACCTTCCTGAATTCACCCCAATACCTGGCTCCAGGTTTGTTTTTACTAATAAGACCTTTTAAGATTCATGCTACAGCCCACAATTCATTTAACTTACCTTGCAGTCACTTCTTTAAGTCCATGAAGACTTTGAGAATATTTTCAAGTTTTGTGCTTTCTGGATACAGCACTTTTGAATGTGAACCTCTATATAGTCTAACAAACAGGAGATGATTATCTTTGAACATTAAGGGAAAAAATGTCTGTATTCTTCATAGCCATCTAAGCTGCAAGATATCTCATATGAAATTTGTATTTATCAACAAAAAATAAAGCAAAGGCATCAGACCTAACTCACATGTAACATGTTCACTAAAATTTTACTAAAGCAATAACTCATCTTCTCTCCTGTCCTCTCCTTAACTTATCATCTGATATATCATGATGAAATTTTATAAAAAGAGTGATAGAGATGCCAAGTCCATCTTGATTCACAAACATTAAATCTAATTCTGGCATTATTTCAAGACTCTTCAGCTCTTCAGGATTTTGTTGCAGGTAAAGCTATGTCCTTGTTGATATACATTTATATATATATATATATATATATATATATGGTTCATTCTTTTCTCTGTTAAGATCATTACCTACTGTACAATTAATACCATTTAAAACTTATGTGGAGAAAAAGATTACATTATCCTGTCTTCCACCCCATAATTAGAATACCCTTATCATTAAAAAGAAGAATAGATTATGTGTAGCCCTCATTACCCATAAAAGATGCTTCTTTATGGAATTGAAGGAGACTCTTACAGAGATCTACAGCTTGTCAAAATATGGAGAATATGTGTCCATGAGATATACAATGTAAATATGTACACGGACAATGCAACTCCTACATGAAAGACTATAAGAGCCAGAGGACTGGAATACCTGTTATTAAATAGCATCTCAGTTGACAAGTCACTCTGGATGGTATATATTCCATAAAGTCTCAACTCTAGATTAAGGACTGTTGAGAATTGGAAAATTTGGTTTTTGTTTCATTTTGAGGATATGCTCCCACAAAATAGTCCAATTCCAAGTGGTTAACTCTGGACACATGTACATATAAACAATAATAAATAGACTCAATAGGTTGTATATACACTTTATGTGTCCATATATACACATGTAACACAGAAGGAGAGGTAATGACTTTTGGAGGGAGAAGGCAAGAGGGATGGGTGAGAATAATGTAAATGCAGAACTTACATGTATATTCTCAACCCCCCACCATTTTTAATCTTAAAAAAATAAAAACATCAAGGGAACAAGGCCCTCTAAATCAACCCAGCAAAACTCATATGAACTCATGGAGACTGAAGGAGCAAGGACAGACCTACACTTGTCTGTGCCTGGTCCTCTGCATAGTATATATTATTGCTTTCAGTTTAGTACATTTATGGGATTCCTGAGTGTGTGAACAGTGCCTGATTCTTGTGCCTTCTCTTGGGGTTCCTTTCCTTCTGTTAGTTTGTGTTCTTTAATTTTGATGTGATGGATTTTGTTTCATCTTATTAAAAAAAATCACTGTTGAGACAAAAAAGGACAATGCAGCAATGTTAATACTTAGATTATATTTTGTAGAAGATAACATGCCTGAATATGTGTATATATGTATGCATAAACATATATGTATATATGAATATATATATATACACAAAATGTTTTGTTTAAGTTTCTAATCACTTGAAAATACCATTCTGAATGCATATTTTATATATTTACCTTGTAGACTACTGAGCTAAATATATGATTAGACCATGAGGCTAATACATGCATTACATTACCAGATGTCCACACATTTATGAACTTGTTAAGCAGTTCAAGCCAGTTTTATGCTGAACTATTTGCAGTTTACATAGACTAATTTAAACCTGAAAAATTTATATTCTAAACAACTTTCAAGGCCAAACCTTTAAAAGTATCAGCTCTTCAGATTTTCATCCTGTTGTTATACATCTGTTTTCACTGTTGTAGTCCTGCTAGTTTAGAATATGAATGTCAGATTATTTAATAGCTGATGGATTCATTTAAGCAAATTTGTAGCCACAATAATATTCAATGATAATGTAATCTCTGCTATTTTTGAATCAACGCTAAAGGCATACAACATTTCACTTTACTTTCATTGCCCTGGTGTTTATATTATGTTAACCCTACTGAAATATGATTTATATGCCATGGAATTCTCCCATTGAAATTTAGATGTAAATATTTTTAGTAGATTTATGGCCAAACATCCAGTTTCAGAATATTGTTCAATTTAAAAATATACACACAATTCCAAAATAAATCTTCTATCCTTTACAAACAATTTCTATTCTTTCATATAAAAGAAATGATATATCAAACATACTTTGAATTTAAATAAAATGATAAAATGTTAAAATACTAGACAGATATCCTATCCCATACAAGATATTTCCAGAGTATTCTTAACAATGTGCAGTTAATTGTCCTAGAATGCATGTATGTATAGATACACATCTCTTAAATACCTAATTGCACATGTCCTTTTTATGAAATGTTAGTTATAATCTTTTTTTTTTTTTTTTTTTGGTTTTTCGAGACAGGGTTTCTCTGTGTAGCTTTGCGCCTTTCCTGGAACTCGCTTGGGAGACCAGGCTGGCCTCGAACTCACAGAGATCCGCCTGCCTCTGCCTCCCGAGTGCTGGGATTAAAGGCGTGCGCCACCACCGCCCGGCTTAGTTATAATCTTTAAAGTGTTTAAGGAAATGAAACCTTTTTTTCTGAATGATGTTTCTGTATTTTGTTGGTAGAGTTTAAATAAGAACTTATTTTATAATTTCAGACAAATCATTCAATTAATTTTTTAAATAAAGAGGTTGAAATTTTACATTGTATTGGACAACTATAATGTTGACAGTTAATGTATTAGAAAATGGCATAATTACAATCATTTGATACCATGTTTTTATTTGTTTGCAGCTAACTATTAAGAGTAGGTAGCACCTACACTAACTCCATTCTTTCTGATTTTATATATTTTTCACTCCTGACTTTCTCATGATCATTCCCTCTCTGTCAAGTTACAGTTTCTATGAAGTTCTTTTAAGTTTACTCCATTCTTAACAACTGTTCTCTACTGTTTGAAATCTGTAAACCCAGATAGATCAGCCTCCCATTTGGTCTTTATGTTATAAAGCACCATTTATAGCAGGCTTTGGAGAGGTGAAGGAAGTTCATAGCGCAGTCTCAGGAGCAACTCACAATGGGGTACTTGACTCACATTTCTGCTTCTAAGCTTGTAAACCCTTTCTGTTTACTTGCGCTGCGTTACACAATCCTCTCTGCTTTTATTGCCTTTCTTTTCCTTGTCTTTGACCTTTCAGCACTCCCAAAACAAAAGGAGATGATGAAAACAAACTTCCCCATCATATAGAAAAACGTTCAGCTAGTCCTATCGTCAACTCTTAAGATCTAGGATTCTCAGCATTTGAACTTAACAAATCAAAACAAACTAGTATCTTTTTGTATATTTGCTGGCTTGTAATCTCAACCCTTCCACACTCTTTCTGTAAGGAAAATGGGACTGGGAAGACAGTACATGATCACTTCTAAAGAGCATGGACAGCTACAGTTAGATAGCTGCTTATGTCTGTAAATGAGTTTATTTATTGATTTCAACTCTGTTTTAAAAATTTTTATTTTTAAAATTTATTTTTTGAGAAATTCATACATAAATAAAATGAAATTATCATATTCATCCACATTCTTGATGTAAGCCCCTCAAAGCACACAAGTGGCCATGCCTCTCCCCTGAGGACCTCCACCTGCCATAGTCTACGCATAGAACACTCTAACAGCCCTAATGGTTGGATGCTGCTACTACCTGCTACCACCCTCCAGAGTAAAAAGACCAAGTTTTGGACTTGAATTCCCAACAATCCCTACCATTGAAAACTTCACCCAGGAAAGCTCTGTCCCACCCCACCCCTTGAGAAAAGCTATATAAACCCAGTCTTCTGTTCAGTTCTCTGCTATTTCTCACCTGAGAAGAGGCAGCCACCCCTGTGTTTTTTCCCTCCCAATAAATCTCTTGTGCGAGGTTTGTTGTATGGTGTGAGTTTGTGCTATTCCTTGGCTCTCAACTGTCAGGATTCCTTTCCATCTGAGATGTAACACATTGAACCCCTGCCACTTTCCCTAGATCCTTGACAACACATTCCCTCCCAATTTCATATGCTTTCCTCCTTCATTTTAAAATAAGCCACTAAGTTCAATTAGTGATACACATCTGGGCATGGCCACCCACTTGAAGATGGACAACTCTCCTACTTTTATTCTGTTGCTGTGACAATGCACTCTGATTAAAAGCAGCTTAGGAGAGGGAAGGGTTTATCTGATTACACTTCCAGGTTCCAATCCAACATGGAAGGCAGTTAGGGCAGGAAAACCATCAGGAAACATGGAGCACTTCTCTTTATTGGCTGGGGCTTTTTGTTTGTTTGTTTTGTTTTGTTTTTATTTTTATTTTTGACTTGGCACAGATAACTTGAAATGGTCCAAGACCCTGTGCCTGGAGATGATACTGCAGATAGTGGTTGATACCTCCTATATCTATAAGCAATCAATACAGTATCTCATATACACATGTTCACAGGTCAGTCTGAGTATCTGATTGAGGAACTTCAGCTGGGGTTTCCTCTTTCTAAGTTGTGTCAAGCTGATAATTAAAACTAATAAAGAAAGCTACCCACATGTAACCACACTCCCATGGAATGCCTCTCCCTCCTAAGGCAGCTATCAACCGCTGATTGCTCCTCAGACAGGAGTGAATCTGCAAGAGCATCTCCTCAGTCCTTGCTGAACTGTAGGCTGACTTATTCCCTGTAAGTCTCACACAGTTGTGAGGTCATGATTGCAATGACCAGGGCATGCTCAGAAGACAGGGTTTAACAGCACTCCTCCCTCTCCTCTTGCTCTTACAATTTGATTACCACCTCTTCTGCTACAATAAAGATGTCCCTTATATATTCTGGATATCAGTCCTCTGTCAGATGTGGGGTTGGTGAAGACCTTTTCCCATTCTGTAGGCTGCCACTTTGTCTTGTTGACCGTATCCTTTGCTCTACAAAAGCTTCCCAGTTTCAAGAGGTCCCATTGATTGATTGTTTCTCTCAGTGTCTGTGCTACTGGTGTTATATTTAGGAAGTGATCTCCTATGCCAATGCATTCAAAACTACTTCCTACTTTCTCTTCTAGCAGGTTCAGAGTAGCTGGATTTATGTTGAGGTCCTTGATCCACTTGGACTTAAGTTTTAGCAAAGTGCTAGAGAGGCCCACAGAAATCCACAAAGATACCCCCACAATAGACTGCTGGAAATGGTCAAGAGACAGCCCGAATTGACCCACTCTGCTGGTGGGATGGCCAAACACCCTAATTGTCGTGCTAGAAACCCAACCAATGACTGAGGGATCTGGAAGCAGAGATCCACGGCTAGGCCCCGGGTGGAGCTCCGGGAGTCCAGTTAGCAAGAAAGAGGAGGGTCTATATGAACGAGAATTGTTGAGACCAAGGTTGGATAAAGCACAGGGACAAATAGCCAAATGAATGGAAACACATGAACTATGAACCAATGGCTGAGGGGCCCCCAACTGGATCAGGCCCTCTGAATGGTGAGACAGTTGATTGGCTTGATCTGTTTGGGAGGCATCCAGCAGTGGGACTGGGTCCTGTGCTCATTGCATGAGTTGGCTGTTTGAAACCTGGGGCTTATGCAGGGTCGCTTGGCTCGGCCTGGGAGGAGGGGAATGGCCCTGCCTGGACTGAGTCCACCAGGTTGATCTCAGTCCTCGGGGGAGGCTTTGCCCTGGAGGAGGTGGGAATGGGGGTGGGCTGGAGGGAAAGAGAGGAGGGTGAGAGGGGGGAGAACAAGGGAATCCGTGGCTGATATGTAGAACTGAATGGTATTGTAAAATAAAATAAAATTAAACAACAAAAAAAAGATGTCCCATATAGGGATGGGCACTTAAAATTATGTATTCTCAACCTTTGACCCTAATTTTATGATCATTTCCACTTGCATTTCACTTTAAATGGAAAACAAGGTTGCAATCAGATCCTTTTGTTGTAGCTGGAATGTTTCTCAGTTCTGCCCAGCCCCATGGTCCTGCAGACACTTATAAAACAGTCACTCCAAGGCTTATATTAATTATGAACTGCATGGCCTATGGCTTCAGCTTCTGGCTAACTAACTTTTCCATTATAAATGAACTCATTCCTATAAGTCTATATATTGCCACGTGGCTATGGTGTTACCGGTCTGCTGGCATCTTGTTGCTCCTTCAGCAGCTGACACAAGTCTCTCTGCCTCTGCCTTTCTTCTTTCCATATATCTGCTTGGATTCCCTGACTGCCTCTAAGGGGCCTTGCCATGGGCCAATGCAGCTTTATTTATCATCCAATCAGAGCAACACATATTCATAGCATACAGAAAGACATCCCACAGCATTTTGCAGTCCTTTTTTCTTTTAAATTTTTATATTCACTTCAATTATCTCTTCACCATATTAATCATACATATTAATGAGGATGATTATAATATTTTCATACAAACATATGGTCTGCCCAGAAAAAAAATTCTAACCTTCCCCCTTCCCATCTACTTACACCCACTCTTAAAATCAATATCTATTAATCATTCCTCTTCTTTCAGGTGAACATTTTTTAACCTCTGTGTTAATCACTTTCCTTATTGCTATAACAAAAACCAAACCATAGCCACAAAAATATGTCAGAGAACATGCAATATTTGTCTCTTTGTTTCTGGCTTACTCACATGATCACAGATACTTTTCCAGTCCATCTAGTTTGGTTTATATAACACATTTCATTCCTATTTTTTTGGATGAATAATACTCCTTTATATATATTTGCCATTTTTCCCTTTATCCATTACTTTCTTGCTGTAGAATATGCTAATTCCACATAAAACTCTTGTAAATAGTGCCAAAATAAACATCCTTCTGAGAGTCTCTATTGGTTGATTACTCTTCATTTAGAAATATAACAAAATTGGAAGGCTAGGTCTTTAGTAGATCTAACTTAGTTTTGTGAGGACTTTCCAAATTATTTTCAGTAATAGTCATACTTATTTAAAATTCTGACAGTGACATGCAAAAGCTCCCTTTCCTCTACTTCCTCACTGGCATGTATTACTTTCTGTGTTTTTATTTATTTTTTTTTCTAGAATATATAGTCTACCTGAAAGAATTTGGTTTGCCATTGTAGATTCTAAATGTTTGTCCATGATGTATCAAGAAATCAAGACCCATTAGTTCACTAGTCCTTTGCATGTTT
Source organism: Peromyscus attwateri (assembly GCA_902168425.1). NCBI lineage: Eukaryota > Metazoa > Chordata > Mammalia > Rodentia > Cricetidae > Peromyscus > Peromyscus attwateri. The sequence goes on along the minus strand of CABHPP010146775.1, from coordinate 17,798 downwards.
TTGTGAGGTTTCTATTCAGATCCTCCACCTATTTCTTTCACCAGAATGCTTGTTTTCCTCTTAGGTTTTAGTGAGTATAATTACTGATCAACAACAATTCATGGGAGTTATGTAGTTACATCTGGATAGTATTTACTTTTGACTTGATTCTGTCATAAATTGGATTCCCAACTGTTTTTATATTAAGAGAAAGAAAGAAATTCTATTGCATCTACAATTTTATGACAATAATCTAGGATGAATAAGAATATTAGACTGCCATGTGGCCTTGCCAATAAAGATGAGTACTATCTTGAAGTACCAAAGAGAAGATCGCAGAGATGACATGAAGAAAGAAGTTAGAGGTGAGCCAACACAGACATAGATCAGTATAGATCTAAACAGACAATGCTAGCCTTGAACTCACAGAGATTCACCGACTTCTGCTTCCCAAGTACTAGAATTAAAATTGTGTGCCTGTAGATGTAACAGTCTTATTAAATAAGAAACACAGAGCCAAATGCTGAGTTAAAAGCCCAAGAGGTCAGAGCAGTAGCTAAGAGCTGAGATGTAAAACTGCCTTCTTACCCTTCCTGCCACTGCCATCCTTCCCCTCAGAAAGAGGCCTACTTCCTGTGTGTCTTTTTATTGACTTTCTGTTCTGCCTTCTTATTGGTTGTAAACACAACCACATGACCTCCTCGTCACTGCCTGTCTATACAGACCTCTAGGTCTCTATGGTTGGTATTGAGATTAAAGGTATGTATCTCCATGCTGGCTGTATCCTTGAACACACAGAGATCTGCCTGTCATGTGATCGGGATTAAAGGTGTGTGCCACCACCGCCTGGCTTCTGTTACGACTTGCTATTAGCTCTGACCCCCAGGCAACTTTATTTATTAACATACAAATAAAATCACATTTCAGTACAAATAAAATATCACCATATGTGCCACTATAACTTGCCAGTCTCAGATGCAGAGATCCACGGCCAGGCACCAGGCTGAGCTCCGCGAATCCAATTGATGAGAGAGAGGAGAGATTCTGCAGGAGAGACTGGCCATACTAGTGGAAGCCCATGGACTGTGGACTGGTGGCTGTGGAGCCCCCATGGGACTGGACTAGGCCCTCTGGATATGGAAGACGGTTGTTTGGCTAGAACTGTTTGGGGGGCACCCAGTCAGGAGGATCAGGATCTGTCCCTGGTCTATGGGCAGGCTTCTGGGAATCCGGTGCCTGTGGTGTGATGCCTTGCACAACCTTGGTGCCATGATGAAGAGGCTTTGATCTGTCTAGGCTCAGTGTGCTGGGGTCTGCTGATTCCCCATGGGAGACCTCAATTTGGGGGATATGGAGATGTGGGGTGGCTTGGGAAAGAGGGCTGGGGGGTGGGAGGAGGGAGGAGGGGGGATCCGTGGATGGTATGTGGAGTGAGTAGAAAATTTCTTAATAAAGAAAAATTAATAAATAAAAAATAACCTGCCAGTCTTTCTGCCAAAACAGATATACTACAGGAAGATAACAATTGCCTGCTCAACCAAAGCAGGGATCCTCAATAGATTCAGTCTCCTTTGCTGTTCTCATGACAGAGTATGTAAGCCATGTCATGGTCTTTTTTCTTTTCCATGATAAAAGCCTTTAATTTTGCCATTTTACAGAGTAGACAAATTAGGGTTTTAATGGCACCAAAGCCTTAAAAATATCAAGAACCACTGTTTTGAAGGACTGATTCTGGTTTTCAGAATACTGTGCAGAACAGTGCCCTTTGCGAGTAAAATACATTCAGAATGACAAGCACAGAAAGGAAATTACAAGTTTCAGTTATTAGTCAAATACATTGATTTTATTTTCTGTTGGGATATAATTTAGTGCCACCTCAGATTGCATTAGCTAAACTATGCAAATTTGTTTTAAATAGTAGTTATTTATAAAATTAAAAAATAAATGGCATCAATACAATCATGGAACAGTGAACATTGATTAAAACGTGATCACTGACACTATTCAAGCCGAAGACATATGGACGTTTCTGAGAATGGGTGGCACTTGGTTTCAGTTACAGTGAATGATCTCTAAGGCTAACACTGCTTCCATGATGATGATTAACTCCCACAAAGCTCTGAGAAGAACTGTAGCAATTGCCTCATGTGAAATTATTCAAAAATTTCCAGTAAAATAGTCAGTGTTCAAGGCAAATAACAGATTAGTAACTAGCAAAATAATTAAAATGATCCTCTGTCATTTTAAACTTACACTTCCACATTAACCAGAGCTGCAATGCTCTGAGTTTTGAACCATATATTTCTACATCTTAAAAGGCAAATATAATAAAGGCCTAAATCCCACAGAGACTTAAATATTGAATATGCACTGATATTAGGTAGCCCTCTGCAACAGGCTCCCTCACAAGGCTGAGGAATTTTGCTCTAGAAGCTCACCTCACATGTTTTCCAGAACCAAAATGAGTCACTTCAGCCTCCTCTGCTAAGCTCTACATATGCAGTCCTGGGTACTCTTTCCAGGCACCAGGATGCAGAGTTTCTTGTGCCAGGATCCACAGGCAATATCTTAGGAACCTACTTATATGCATGAGGCAGAAATTGACTCTCAGACAAAGGCATTGACAGAAGTCTTGGCCTCCCAGAGAGGATAAAAATATCTCAAACACATTAAGACTTAGTTCTTCTAGAACACTGCAAACATTTCCACCAAAAGAATGGATAAAATAACAAATAAAATAAAGAAAACAACAAAAAAAATTCTTGAGACATACTGCTCCAACTGTACAAGTCCCCTCCCAGAAACAACAACAACAACAACAAAAAACAACACAACAAAATACACAATTGTATTTATGTATTTAGGAGTGCATAGGTATACTTAAATTTACATGCACACACACACACACACACACACACGTGTGTGTGTGTGTGTGTGTGTGTGTGTGTGTGTGTGTATGCAACAGCATTTAAGGGGGAAAAGGTCATGAATTTGAAAGAGAACAAGGAGGTCTATCTGGACGGGTTTGGTAGGAAGAAAGAGAAATGGGTAAAATGATTTAATTATATTATAATCACAAAAAATAAAAGAAACAAAAAATACAGATTCTTTAATAAAGCTCCCAGTGAGGATTACTTGGAAAAAATTCCAGTCAAATAATTAAAAGGAATGATCATACAATATTCAAACAACTAAAAGAAGACATGAACATACTCCAAAAACACATAAAAACTGAATGAAATAATGATGCCAGAATGAGATATTAAAGATAAAATAAAGATTAGAATTACTGAAGGAAAAACTGAAGTGAAATGATATTGGAGTGAAATGATTATACATGAAGTACACCTAACAGACATTTATATAAAATTCCATGCAAATACTAAAAAACAAACAAAACAAAAATCATTCTTCTCAGCAGCTTATGTAAATTTCACCAAAATTGACCACATATTAGTACACAGGTTGAATCTCAACAAATACAAGAAAATTGAAATAACAGCTTGCATTTTATCTGACCACAATGGAATAAAATACCCATCAATATCTTTACAAGCTACAGAAAGTACTCATAAACACTGAACAAACCACTAAAGATTGATAATTTAGTCACCAAGAAAGTCATAAAGGAAAGAAAAAAACTTAATTAAGTTTTAATTAAAACACAGCATAAAAAGTCTATTGGGCCCAATGTAGGAAGTCCTAAAAAAAGAGTTTATTGCATTATGTATGTATATTAAAAAACAAATAAAAAAGAAGCCTAAAATAATAAACTACAGAGGTACCTGAAAGCTTTAGTAAAAAATAAATAATACCCCCAATCAGAGATGAAATAGAAATGAACAAAACCAATAAAATAATACAAAGAAGCAATTAAATGAAGAGTTGATTTCTTGAAAATATTAATGAGTCAAAACTTTAGCCAAACTAACCAAAAGAAAGACAGAAAATCCAAAGTTATGAAATTAGACAAGCAAATGAAGTTCAGAAAATCAAGAGAAACCCCTCTTCAGTGACAACAGTGGCCATGCTAGTCTGGAAGGGGAAAAGCTTACAGGAACTCAGCCTTGGGCAGAGAACTGTGAACAACTGAGGAGAGCTGAGAGCAGGAGAAACGATGTTTCCCGGGGAAGCCTCACTTGATCAGCCCTGAAACTGTGTGCACAAGGAACATTATAGAGACTGATGTTTATATATTGAGGAGAGTGGGGACAGGGAAAGGATGGGAGAGAGAGAGAGAGACAGAGAGAGAGACAGAGAGAGAGACAGAAACAGCAATTACAGATGAGGAAGCCATTTGAGAGACATAGGAAGTCAGTGCATAGGAAGGGTGGGAGGGAAAAAACGAAGGGAAATTATGTGATCATATTATAATTTAAAAAAAGGAAATGGATTCTCTAAAATAAAATTCTCTATTCCATTAAATTGGAAAAGCTTAAAGAAACTGATGTTTTTTAGATACATAAAATAAAATGTAAATCAAGATAAAATAAAACAGAACTGCTAACCACCAATGAGATTGAAGCAGTAATAAAAAGACTCACAATTTAAAAGGTTCAGGACTAGATGGATTCATTAAAGAATTTTACAAGAACTTCAGAGAAAATCTGATTTCAGTGAAACTCAAATGTATCCCATGAAACAGAAAATTAAAAAAGGCTTCTAAATTATTTTTATGAAGCCAGTATTACCTATCACTCACATCAGACAAAAGCACTAAAGAAAGGAGAACTTGATGAACACAGATGCAAAAATTCTTAAGAAAATATTCACAAACTTAATTAAATATTATATAAAAAATTAATAGCTGTGTTTTGGTGTTTGAGTTACCTCCCTCAGAATGATTGTTATCAGCTCCATACTTTTCTATGCAAATTGCATAATTTCATTTTTCTTTACCACTGAGTAATATTCCATTATATAAATATGCCACAATTCATGATTGATTTATCACTTGATAGATATCTATCCTGTTTCTATTTCCTTGTTGTTGTGAATAGAGCAGCAATGGACATAGATGAGCAGGTATCTCTGTGGTAGGAAATAGAGTCCTTTGGGCACATGGCCAAGAATATTTTATAAATCTTCAATGTTCTTAGTCATTTGGGAAATACAAATTAAAACCTTTTATGATTTTATTTCACTCTCATTAGAATTGATATGTTAAAATTAGAATAAAAAACTAAATGTCAATAAATACTGATGTGGACATTGATAAAGGGGGAACATTTAATTATTACTGGTAGGAGTACAAAGCATACAGTCACTTCGGAAATCAGTGTGGAATTTCATGAGAAACTGGACACATATGGACCACAAGATGCAGTTTTAAATTTTTAATCTGTATGTGTATGATACATGTATACAGATATTTTGATACATGTGTACATTTAAATGAACAAGCTACATTAAAGCTATCTCTTCATTTTTATGATAAAAGCAATCATTGTCTTCATTCTTAAAACTACAATATGCTATCACTATAATCAGTTACGTGGCTGTGTAGTAACATGGCAAACCTTCTCATTCCTTATTATAATTTAGTACTCATAATCATCATTCCTCATTCACCTCTTCCCCTCCAGACTATAGCAACCTATACATATCAATGTTTCTATAACCTATACATGAGTAAGATTGTATGTCTGTTTCTGTGCCTGGTTTATTTGTACAAATGCAGTGATCTCAGTTCTGTTCATATTGCTGTAACTGTTAGCATTCCATTTTTATATAGCCAAATATCATTCTACTGTGCATATGTTCCAGATTTTTCTTTTCACTGGCCAGTTGATGGACATTTAGGTTGTTTCCAATTTTGGTGATTGTGAATAGTGTTGTAGTAGTAAGAGTGCAGAACTGTCTCCTCAACATGCAGATTTGTACGGTTCTCTGTAGGGGCAGTACTATTCTATAGACAGACTGAAATTTTTACAGGATGTTCTGACCTGCTGTAAACTTTTATCAAATTCTGATCCTCCTGTTTTGTTAGAATCCTGCCATTGTTTAGTAAGAACTATACACTGCACTCTCTGCTGATGTCTTCCTGATTTGTTATACTTCATGATCCTGTTCTGTTCTCTAACCCTTCCTAGAGAAGAGTTTAACTTAGTTCTCAAATCATCTGCTGCCTTCTGTGCTCGTTAACCTACACTTCTTTTTTATTATGTTGGTGAGTAGTGTTTTCTGCTTGTCTTCCCTTTTTTTCTTACCATTCCTACTGTTTACTCTTCCCTTTTAGAACTATAATTAAAATACCTTCTAATTCCATCACCCAAAGAAAGTTTCCCTATCAAAATAAAAGAAAAAATGCTAATGACATTCTATTAGTACAGGCTGTTTGGTTTTAACACTCCATTACACTTATCATCCAACACAAGGAAGCATTGTACTAAGCAAGTTATACCATGCTATTCAATTACCTTACAATGGAAGTCCTAGCCACCTTCCAAGAAGACACTATCTTCTTGTACTTTCCCACTGAGGGTCCCTGTTATAGTACAATGTCTCTTGTTATTTATGACCTCCTACGTATCATCTTTTTAAAAGCCAATCCACAAACTCCTTTGTTGCAAAGTAGATATTTTAACTTATAAATATGTTAGTGTGCTGATTTGAATGAAGTAGGCCAGTTGTGATTTGACTTGGGGTGGAATGGACCCAGTCTATCCTGCTCTTCACCTGTGATGCATATTTCCACTGATGTCACCTATAAAACAGTTAATGGTTTTAGGGATGTTGCTGCCCTGCTTACTTATGCTAGTTTCCATTGACTCATTCTCTTTCTTATGGGAATTGAAAAGTGAGATGTTTTGTAGTGTTGAATCTTTAGAGCAGTATTTCCTCCCCCTGGTTGTAGTGATTCAAACGGTGAATGAATATGCATTTTATGCCTTATTGAGTGGCTAGATTGGTAAATATGCAGGATTAATGGCAGCACTGTAGCATAATTCAGGAATTCATCCCAATCAACCATTTTCTATTGTTCTGAAAATCTTTAACCACAATAAGACTTTTATTTATTTTATTATTATTATTATTATTTGTTTATTTACTTTGGTTTTTCAAGACAGGGTTTCTCTGTAGTTTTGGTGGCTCCTCCCGGATCTCACTCTGTAGCCCAGGCTGGCCTTGAACTCACAGAGATCCCCCTGGCTCTGCCTCCCAAGTGCTGGGATTAAAGGCGTGTGCCACCGCTGCCCAGCCTATATTTTATAATGTCATACAGAAGAACACACATACATCTAAACTTAAGAATTATATGTATCTAAATTAAATTAAGTTTATTAATTAAATTTTTGCTCATACTGTGAATTACCCATTCTAATAATTTCTGTTACATCTTGTCTCATTCTCTCTGAAGTGTGACTTTAACTATTTTTATCAATAAAAAACAGTAGTCAAATATCAGGGCAATAACCTGAAAGATCAGAGAAGCAAAGGAGGAGCCACTAATCACTTCTTATGTCTCCAGATCCTTAGACTGAAAAGGCTAGAAATCCTGTCTCCACCAGCCTTATATTCCTGTCTCCTCCCAATTGTGCTGAAATCCAACACACAAACCTCCCAAATGCTGGGATTGAAGGTGTGAGCCTCCCAAGTGCTGGGATTAAAGGCAAGTACCACCACTGTCCGGCCTCTGTGGTTAACTAGTGACTAGCTCCACCATCTGATCTCCAGGCAAGCTTTATTTGTCAGAACACAAACAAAATATCATACAACATCTCTCCCCTTTCTTATGTTGGTACTTATGTCTCACTCTATTACTCATGCTATAAAACATGCTGAAATTCTATTTGTTCTCTCCCATGAATCAATTAAGATTGCGCTAGTAAACTTTGGGCTTTTTTGGTCTTCACTCAAAATTGGATGTATTGATGAGCCTGTGACCAGAATTGATGGACAGAATGGGGATGTTTTATTAATCGCAAAGAAAAAGAAGCAAACACTGTGTTCTGTATTCTGAATAACTTGCATAATTTTTTTTTCATAAGATTGGCAAAGGTTAAATGTTGACTTTAAGTGCACAAAATATATTTTTGTATTAAAAATATCTGTTAGTATCTCATTCATCAAATCACATGTTTTGGAATAAGTTAGGGTTCAGAAGTCTATTTTCCTCACCATAGGACCAAAACAAGCTCAATATCATGGGGAGATTTATATTTTCATTTTTAAATTGCCATAGAATAAATGAATGCTTGTGAAATGACCATCTCATATACTACCCATCAAAATAATAACACATTATCTTATGGGTAATTTATGGGCTATTACCAACAGTTCCCCATGATATTGAGTAAGAACTATGAAATTGTTTAGCAAAACACAAGAACTTGTTAATTTGATTGAGAGTACGATACTGCCATGAAATAATAATATATGATTTCTTAATTTTTGAATAATTTTATACATTTATAGAATATTTAATATTATATATGCCCATTTTTCATCCCTTCAACCATCCAATGCTCCCCCTTACACTAACCCTCTAAATTCTCTTAACTTGTTATCTTCTTTTTGGGGGGGCAGATAACTCCCTAAATCCAGTTGTGGGTTATCCCCTGGAGCCTGAAATCACACCAGTGATCGCACCATTTCAGTACACATAGTTTTCTTCAGTATCTCACATATATCGAATGGTTTGTTTAGTAATCTTTTACAAAGAACAAATTATGAATGTGGTTGCCTTTGAATGACGTGTGACTCAGGTGCACTGACTTTACTTAGCTTTGATCTCTTAAAGACTTTGCTACCTTTAGTCCCCTTTTCACAATGTCACTTTCAATGCACCCATAGTTTTTTGATTAGAAAACAGATTATAAAAGAAAGTAGACAAGTTTTCAAGTGAGATTTTAACCACTTTTAAATATATATATTTCCTGAGAAGGAAAATAATATTTTAAAACTTAGGGTGGCAAGTATAAGCAAGATTTCTAAAAAGGCTAGACTCAGAAGGTTTCATGAGATAAAGCATCATCTGATTGAATAATTCCTCCAAACTGTTGTAAATATGACTCTGCATGTAGCTGAAGTTTTCTCTGGTCCTGCCCAGCCCCACAGACCCTGCAGCTGCTTATAAAATAATATTTCAGAAGCTTATATTAATTAAAACTGCTCAGCCATTAGCTCAGGCCTACCACTGACTAGCTCTTAAGTTTAAACTAACTCATAATTCTTATTAATGTTTAGCCACGTGGCTTGGTACCTTTTCTCAGTTCTGCCTTTACATCTTGCTTCCTCTGTGTCTGGCTGGTGACTCCTGACTCAGCCTTCCTCTTCCCAGAATTCTCTCCTCTGCTTGTCTTGCTTATACTTCCTGCCTGGCTACTGGCCAATCAGCACTTTATTTATTAACCAATCAGAACAACACACTCACAGCATACAGAGTGATAGCCACAGCATCTGCAACAGTGTGTATTTGTCTCTGAAGCATTATAGTCAAATTCACTGTAGTTTCTCATTTCCCCACACTGATGGTTCTTGTGTTCTTCCCTCTCTCTACTTGTCCTTTCTGGAATGTGTTTCTGAGACTTCCATATAAATTTCTTATAGATAAATCAATATTTTCACACAAACACACACACACTCTTTCTCTCGATTATGATGATGATGATTACAACCAAGATCTGAATTTTGAAGGAAATCTACCTATTTTGAAGGTATCTACCTATTTTCCTGTGGGTTTATGTATGTAATATATTTTCTGTACATATTCATATGCTGTATATATTCATAGTATCAGGAGTACTCACTATGCACAGGGTGAGTTGAAAGATCTTATTTCATTTCAGCCTCTGATTTCCTCTCTTGTGATACATTGGTCATTCTGTGTTCTTAAACTTTCTTCAACATGATATTTTCTGCCTTCTTTAATATTAGGTTTTAGAACATAAAATAGCTATTTTCTTCACCTTCATTTATATTGCTTATAACACTGTTTCAATGTTCAGGCAACCATGATTTCAGACAAAATTGTTCTTTGTCTTTGAGAAAAATCATTTGATTCTTACATCATTCTGATTATCTTCAATTATGGCCAAGAGACTGAAATACTAGTCATTGACACTACATATCCAACCATTCATTTTCTCAATCTCATTTTTCAAATGGCATACTTGAATGCCTAAAGTGTGTGCCTCACATTTTTACAATTCTGTAGAACACAAAGGAAAGCTTTTGTTATTGTCCATGCTGCTATATCTAGTGGGAATCCCTTCATTCTGTTTGCATGAAAATCTGGCAATAATCCCCTTGATTGAAAATATTCTACCTCCTTACCTCCTTAAGCCCACATAATATGCTGGATTGTCCAGTTTGTCAGTATTAAAACATATCCTATTCTGAAAAATCTTCTCTCAAAGACCACTTCATCTTTAGCTCAAATAAAATCAAGACTGCCTCTTAAAGATACTGGTTTACTTGCTCACTCAAACAGTGCCTTTTTCTTTGTTATAACCATTACATCAGAAAACAAGTGCTCTCCGTGGTGCCTGGGTTGTGTCTGGTGTGCAATAGGTTCCTTCTCATGTTTAATAACCCTTCAGATTCAGAGATTGTAAGAAAATGTTGTAAAAATTCATTTATTTAAAATATCTGCAAATCCCTGAAAATTCGCAGTTCCCTGACTGCTGTGGAGATGGTCTTTCAGGTTCCTGCTTCACAGAGGAGACTGCCAGACATTCTACAGGATACAGGAAAAAATGACTGAGAAACTCTAGGCCTATAGGTTGAAGATGGATGCCCCAACATTGTAGAGGAACTTTGGGTGACTGTCCAGGCAGTCAGCTGTCTCTGTCATTCTAGATTTTTGGAAGTTGCTAACAATGCTCTTCCTGTTTACTTAGGTAATATTTTATCCTTCTGGGGTCTTTGATGGAGTTGAAGATTAGATAGTTATAATTTTCCTTGGTTATGATAAAAGACAAATTAAATGTGAAACTTTAGACTCACAAATATAGGATAGGTAGAATATTTTGTTTAATTTTGCTAAATACAAATAGACTGGATATTATAACTGTAATTATTGCTTGGTAACTGTTTTGTTATATGTAATTTATTATGTTAAATTTAAAATCTTCCTTTTTGATTAGACAGAAAAGTGGCAGCGCTGTGGGATATCTTTCTGTATTCTGTGAATATGTGTTGCTCTGATTGATTGATAAATAAAACACTGATTGGCTAGTAGCCAGGCAGGAAGTACATGCAGGGTAAACAGACAAGGAGAATTCTGGGAAAAGGAAAGGTTGAGTCAGGAGTCACCAGCCAGACACAGAGGAAGCAAGATGTCAAGGCAGAACTGAGAAAAAATTACCAAGCCACATGGCTAAACATAAATAAGAATTATGGGTTAATTTAAGTGTAAGAGTTAGTCAGTAACAAGCCTGAGTTAGTGGCTAAGCAGTTATAGATAATATAAGCCTCTGTGTGTTTAATTGGGAGAAGTGAATGGAAGAGATTTGTCCTGACCGCCAGCATGCTGGGACACAGAAAAACTTCAAACTACAACTAACTTTCTTTTCCCCAATAATAAAACTTTAGAATCACTCAAATTGCTTATCTTCATGGTCAGATGGACACTTTGATTCACCCTAAACCTTACTATATTTCATAATTAGTCTGATTCTTCACATGTATTTTTTTTTCACTTAAACTGCCAACCTGGATAAAGTGAATTTGATTTTGTTCTGTTTCTACCGTAAAACAATGTCCAGATGATTAGAAATAGAAAACCACACATCCTTGGATGTACAGAACAACCTGCACATATTTTTTTAGTAGAATAAACAACTATATACATTTTTAGCATTTTTTTCAAAATTCAGTGTACCCATTCTTCCTCCTTTATACAATCCTTAATTCACTAGTGTTCAAGCTCAATTCATCCTGTTCAATTAACTTGTTGACATAAACAAAATTGATGAGGAATCTGACTCTAAATATGATGGTATTTCTCAGAAAAAAGACGTGTTATGGTTACTGTAGAAGATCAGAATTCACTAAATTGTGTGTACTTATGATGTGTGATAAACAACCACTGATTGCAATTATCATAGTGTATTTGACAAACTAATTTGTATTTAAAATACAATCTATAGCTTTTGAAGAAATTGAGATGCAGAAGAATCCATGGCATATAAATTACATAGTGAGTTAATATTGGAAAATATATTTACTAATCTTTATCTAAAAAGAAAATAAATTATTGTGTGAGCAAGATTTGCAGCAAACATTTTATCCCTAATACTTGCTTCTACCTAAATCATTTAAAGAATCAAGCAAATCTAAAACTTCAAAATTTACTTACACAATAATTTAATATAAACAGTTATCGAAACAAAATTGTGACAAATTTTATACCAGTTATAATAAAAACAGAGAATACACAAGCTTTTAAAATAAAAATAATGGTAGAAAAATTATAAGACAAAATTAAAAATGGAACAAAGTGCAATAAATGTACAGGTCAAAAACAGAAATAGAATAACATAATCACAGCAAATCAAAATAAATAAAAGATTAAAACAAAGTTAAAAAACAAAACAACTAGTTTTAAAACTGTGATAAATTCTTAAAACTGTATACCATTTTAATTACTAGTTTTGATAGTTTCATCCATTTCTATAATGAGTGTTAGTCATTTTCATGTCAACAGCTCCTTTCCAGTTAAACTTCCTTTGCTACTAAAACTGTTCTTTCGAACAAATTCCCCTTCTAGTCACATGCCTTCCTATGTGTGCCTGAGTTTAACCAGAGTTTCTGGCACAAGCATGGCCAGGGGGTGTAGTGGGTAGCCATTCAAGCCTTGATCTGGAAGTTCCAACCCCCACTAAGGCTTCGGTAACTGTCACGCCTACAAGGCGGGCCGAGAGAGGACCCTGAAGACCTGAGATCCGGATGTGCTTGCTTTCTTAATTCCTGGACCCTGGATGCTGGAGGTAGACTGAGCAGAGTTCTCCAGAGAACACCACCGGACTGCACCATGCCTTTCCCATACTCTGTAAACTATCCATTGACTTGTAAGTTACCCCAAAAAATAAACCTCACTTTTAACTATGTGGAGTGGCCTTAATAATTTCACCAATATCTGGCGCTCATGTGGGGCAAATTCCAAAGGCCTGGGTGGCTCCCACCCTCAGCTTCCTCCCCAGCTGCCAGGCACTTGAAGCTGCAGGGTACTGCCTGCAGAGCTCCTTTCCCAGGAAAAACCTACAGGGATCCATTCCTAAAAAATAGCTAATCCAGTCTCAGTTCTGTGACAAATTTAGCCCCCAGACCAGGGAAACTGCTGTGAGTGAGGCATTCCCCCTCATCCCTGAGTGCTGCCCCCCCCACCCCCAGGCTTAACCATTACCAAAGCCTCAATGGGGGTTGAAACTTCCAGATCAAGGCTGGAATGCCTACCCAACACAAGGAGGCCCTCTGTTGTAGCCAGTACAACTGAACAGTGGCCATACTAGTGAACAAAATGGCCTCCCTTCTGTCAGTAACAACTTATTGCAACGAGTTCCAAAGAAAAGGCAGGATATCTTGGGCACATTCCTTATCCATAATGAAACATTTCACTAAGAATAATTAAAGATCTTTTGATTGCGTTATGATAGTAAAGGATATAATAATACAGTGATATTAACAAAATAAGAAATTGTACAAAATCATCTGTGTAGGAAAACTAAAAACAAAATTCGAGATGCACAGTATCTTATTCTATAAAACAAAAATTTCTAATGAAAAATAAAGTTCAATAAATATAATTATAAAACATGTTCCCGTATCTTAGGGTATATAAAACATATAAGAACATAAAAGGACAAAAAACAAAAAAACAAAAAAAAACCCAAACAAAAACAAAAACAAAAAAAACAAACCCTGCCCAATTAAAAAAAAAAGAAAACCAAAACCCAAAACAAAAACAAAAAACCCTGATCCCCAGTGCATCAAGTTCAGGAAATATCATCAAGAAATTCAGAATTCCCATTAAAAACAGTAAATTTAAGCTTTCTTTATTAGCACAACACATACAAAAGAAAAAAAATATCGTAATCAAGTTTTGAAAAGCAAGGGAAACATTGTCAAGAATGAATAATGAAAACTACACACAAAAAGACATCAAAAATGACATTAACATACAAGAAACAATGCAAATATCTGATACAGAACATAATTCAGAATCTAGAAGTGCATTCAAGAACAATGCAGTACAACAATGAGCATCTTCCAACTATAGGAATTTTGAATTTTGCAAAGTTACAGGAATTATGAAGAGACTAAGAGAGAAAATATGCAATCATCTTCAAAGAGGCTGCAAACTAACGTGTCAGATTTCAAAACGTATGTGCTTGGCGTTTCACTTACACACCAACATTATTCAAGGCTGTTGCTACATATATTTGTCTTATTCTACATCTTTCATCACTTTTCAGCATCTTTGGAACAGATTGTCCTTTGAAACAGCTTGTACAATTCAATATATATAATTTAACTGAAATAAGCAAGAGTGTAACTAGATTGAACAGAAATTAGCGCATATGCATTAAAATCTTATCATTTTTTTGGCTCCAAAGCCTTTCAGCTTTTCCCTCCCATAATGTCAGGGAGAGAAAAATTTATTTGGGAATACTTTTTTTTTTCATAATGTTTTTATTGGTTATTTGGGAATTTCATTTCATGAATCCCAAGCACACTCACTTCCCAGTCCTCCCTGGTCCGACCCCACACCCTTGTGACCTCTTTCTCCCTCTAAGAAGAAGAAGTCTAAAAATCTTTTTAATAATTGTACATGACAATTGCAAATTAAAATAAATATAATGCTGTTCTGAAAGATGTTCTCAATGAAGCCCAGCACACATAAATAAGTCTATTAGCACTTTACATATCTTATGTATCACCTATGTTTGAAATTAACAATGACAAGTCCATTTTCTTTATGTTTAATCTGGAAGAAGGCAATCAGGAGATTCCTGTGTTGAGTTCACACTCTGTGTCCTTACATAGCCATTGAAGGATTATAAGCACTTGTACATACTAACTATACGTTATCTCTATGTCATTGTTTTTTCTCATAACATCTATTATTTAACTTTCTTCTATATATTATCTAATAAGAGACTGATCTCTTTTTCATCATAATCCAAGCCACTACAAAAGAGTGTAAGTCAATTCAGTTATGTTGACCTTCAAAAGTATCTGACATTTGGAAAGGATAGTGACTACTATTGCTTTAATTAATGTTGTGAACAGTTGGACTATCTTATAGTCATAATTTTGGCTGTTTGACTCCATAAGCTTGGTCTTTTTAGTGAGACAACACATTATCAGGACCCTTATCTATTTCAGGGAACTGTTATTTGATTTCTCAAAGAAAATGACAACAATATTTCAGTTATTCTTCCCATTATTTTATTTGTAAATATATACAGATTTTAAATTTCTCAGATAAATTCAAATTTTACTGAGATTTGGGATGTATATTTTCATTTTTCAAGGACATTTTATCACATATTTGAAGTGGAAATTTTCTTGGTCCTGTCCAGCTCCCGTGGTCCTGTGGCTGCTTGGACCCAAGTAAATACACAGAGTCTTATATTAATTAATACTGCTCTGCCATTAGCTCAGGCTAACTATTGACTAGCTCTTACACTTAAATTAACCCATAATTCTTATTTATGTTTAACCATGTGGCTTGCTACCTTTTCTAAGTTCTGCCTTCACATCTTGCTTCATCTCTGTCTGGCTGGAGACTCCTGACCCTTCCCAGAATTCTCTTCTCTGCTTGGTTGCCTATGCTTCCTGCCTGGCTACTGGCAATAAGCATTTTATTTATTAACCAATCAGAGCAACACATTCACAGCATACAGAGCAATATCCACAGCACATATATATTTTTTTTTGTATAAAAAGTGATGAAAGTTTACCTTGTTATTATCAAGTTTAATGTTTGTAGTGATTACAGTTCAATAGTTGAAATCTGCTCATAACTCCTGGTTTATGGAATCTGGTGTTCCAGGATTAACAACGTTTCCATATGCAAATTGTTTTGTTTCAAAATACCTACTTGTTGGATGGTGTTTCATATGTTTCAAGCAGCTTCAGATCTCTCATGCCACTCAGGTAGATGGCAGCATTACAAAAATTTCCTCAGAACTTCTGTGGGCTTCAGGGTTGCAGAAGGCTCCCAAGGGAGGTTTAGGCATAAAATAAACTTCAAGAAGATGGGGAAGTCTTACGGATACAAGAATCAAATGAAAGAAAATGCAGCAAAAATCTGAAAAGTTGTTGAAGATGAAAAAGAATTCATGATTCAGGTGGATGGCAGACCTCACTGGTCTGGCTTAGAACACTTGACTCAGAAATACATTGGGAGCAAGAGCATGTAACCATGGCCAACAGAGAGGAAGTCTATGCTTTGAAATAATCTTGTCATATTATGTAAAAGAGAACGATTTGGACATTACTGATAAATATTAGATGTTTAGAGTGATATGAGAATGTAGTCTTCTGATTACGAAAATACTTTCAATATCTCTTATAACTTGGCATTTCTCTTTTATGGGCATTGCATATTTATTTTGAAAATATAAATATTTTTAAATATATAGCATATATAAAACTAAAAAGAGTATTGTAATAAACTGAAGGTCAGCATTTTAGTAAATTATACTGAGTCACAATATACAAACTATCAGAAAACCTTTATTTAAAATTCAACACAACTTGACTTTCATTAATTTGTGTATGTTTTAGTCATAGTGAAAAAAATTTTTCCATAGTGAAAAATTACAGGAACTTAGAAAACATCTTTGTGTATTCTTAAAATCCTATATTTGTCAATGAAATTGTCTAGCTTAGAGAAACATCATCCAAAACACCTCATTGGTAGCACAGGATTCACTTGTCTTATTGCAATAACAAATTGCCTGATTGAAAACAACAAACAATCAAAATGGACAATTTAATTTGGCCTTACAAACCCTTATCAAGTAATTGTATATTAATTAAAAAAACAAAAAAGAAAGAACAAAACAAAAAATATACTATTTAAATTAATGGAAATCTCACAAAAATGCAAGGAGGGATAAAATTATTAGTCTAATTTAGCAACTATGATTAAAAATGAGTAAGCACACACTTGGGCAAGGGTATTTTGTTGGTCAAAATATGATTTACAGAAGTATATGAGATTACTGAGGAAGAATGAAGTTCAAATACGTCCCCCCCACCACCACCCGTGTGTATTTATTTACTCATTCACTGTGTTTGATATAGGCATTGACACTACACTGGAGAAATCTGATTTTTCCCCCTTTGCCAGCAGGTATCAATTGCAAACAGCTTTTTAGAATTGAAAAGAATTTGTGTCTACTATCCCTTTCCTGTTCTGGTACTTTGTCTGTTGAACCTATGTAGGTCTCATGTATGTTCTCACAGTCTCTGTTAATTCATATGTATTGATTCATCTTGTATCTGGAAGATGTAGTTCCCTTAGCATCGTCCTCTACATCTGGCTCTTCCAATCTTTCTGCCTCCTCTTCCTCATAGATCACTGAGCCTTGAAGTGAGGGTTTGATAAAAGACATCCCAATTAGGGCAAGGTGCTCCAAAGTTTCTCACTCTTCACATCTCCAGTTATGGGTCTCTGTGTTAATTCATACCTACGATAAGAAGATCCTTTGAAGAGGCAATACTCTAATATGGGTATCACAATATGTCATTGAGAGTCATTTTGCTTCTATGTGTCTTTAGCAAATTAATTGTAGTAAGTTTTCCCCTAGGGCCCATGACCTCTCTAGTCTCAGCTTTTATGATAACATCTTTTCATACAG
>CABHPP010146774.1:0-14874 GCA_902168425.1 Peromyscus attwateri | reverse complement strand
TTTTTTCTTGCAGTAAGCTAGACACTGGCTTCTGAGTTTGTTGGATGTGAAATGGGTAACCCATTAAAACTGTTATATAAAATGTCTTTTGGCAGAATAATAGGTATCCAAGTTAAAAATAGGAGGGTCAGTTTGTTGCTTTGTGGTCTTTTCAAAGTTTAAATCAATCTTTGTTCCCTTCTACATGAACCTCAGTCACTACTCCTGAGGGGAGATGGGGAGAGGTGCCAGCCCCTCCTCCTCAGGCTTCTCAGCAGCTGCTTTCTTTCTGCTGCAGCAAGGCTTGAAGAGATGGGTGTCAATGAGGACTTTGCCAAAACTGCCCTTAGAGATGATCCCACAACGTATTTTCTGCCTTTTCCAGTAGGTAATATCTAAAAAGGAAAAACTGGAGTCCTCTTAGAGCTGGAAGCCATCTCTGTATCTGAGCCTTGATCTGACTGGTTACTGAAGCAGAGAGACTGGGCTGGAGAGGCACTTGAGGTGCTATGAGCATCAGGATTGTGGCGTTTAAATTCCTTCTGCAGTTTACTGATGTGATTGCTTTTCATCCTATTTCCAGATAGAGTTCCACTTTTTTGATTTAAATGTCTTTAGACTAGGTCTTGCCCTTGTGTCTACCACATGATTCGAGGTTTTTTTGTTTTTTTGGTTTGTTTGTTTTGTTTTTATTGTTGTTGTTGTTTTTGCTTTGTTTTTCTGGATCTGCTGGCAACTTCTTCCATCTTTTCACAAGAAGCACACAGACACTGCAGATGTCTTGTGCAACCAAAAATAGCTCTGAAAATCCTTTTTGTAATGTTTACCGTCCATGAACCAAGAGCTGGAAGACTTGGCTCCACAGATACAGCAGTCCTCTGTTCTTCAGCACATCTATGGCTTGTGAAAACCAGACATATTTCCTTCTGGGCAATAGCTTCCATGTGCAGCAGCATCCACACAGTGCAGGCTGCACCAAGCCAACTGTAGCTGGAGAGCTTTTCTCTCCAGATCCCACCAAGTCCCGCCAGTCCCGGAGCCCACTTATAAAATAAACACACAGACGCTTACATTATTTAAACTGCTTGGCCATTAGCTCAGGCCTATCATTGTCTAGCTCCTACTCTTATATTTAGCCCATTTCTATTAATCTATACTTTGCCACGTGGCTCATGGCTTAATGTACCTTACATCTTGCTTGTCCTGATGGCAACTCCAGGCAGTCTCTCCCTCTGCCTTCCTGTTCCCTCAATTCTCCTCTCTGTTAGTCCCGCCTATACTTCCTGTCTGGCTACTGGCCAATCAGTGTTTATTTATACAGTGCCCACAGTGAATCCAGCAAGTTTGCTGATTTTATATGCTACCTAAGTTTAAAAAATTTCTAAAACTTATCCAAATAGTATAGCCTAGAGCGGTAATGAAACAAAATGTTAAGGCAGATTAATGATAAAAAAATGTAAATATGTATATACTTGTCAAAAGTTCTTAAAGTGGTAGTGTGGAGCTATTTTAATGGTTGTAGCAAAAGAGATAGAGTCAAACCACATGAAAAAAAATGAGTTTGATGGGAAATTTGTCAACCTTAGATATACTTCATTGTTCTCATTCATTGTTTGCTCCTCATTATGCAATTTATTTTAAAAGAATGAAAACAACCTCCCATGTTTATAGAACTTTTATTATCTCCCTCTATTTTATAGTCAGAAGGTCCTATGGTATAGACCTATGGTTACTTTACCATGATATGGACCATGTGGAATATGATTGAGGAACAAAGATACGAAAATGTTTTCATCAACTCCTATTTAGACATCAAAAATAAACCATATCATAAGGTGCATGTCTTTAGTCCTAGCACTAGGGAGGCAGAGGCAGGATGCAGTGTTTGACACCCCCCCCCCCAATTGTTAGTTTCTGCCACGCCACAGCAGCCTGCATCTGCTGCTGCCACCACAGCAGTTACATCATCACTTGTCGTCAGGTTCTTTCCACCTCAGCTCTGCAGCCTTAAAAATGCCCACCTGGTACAGCTCATTCCCTTTCCATCTCTCTGCCTTTTTCACATCTCTTTGCTTCTCCTCTCTCTTGCCTCTTCTTTTCTCTCTTGCGTCTCTTCTTCCTCTTGTCATTCTGTCTCTCTCAAGTCCCCACTCCAACACAGCCCTTCACACTTCCACTCACCATTCCCCATGAACCTCTTTGCACTAACTGTTGCTGGTGGTATGTTTGCTTAGTGGCATACCTTGGCAGGACCTGCTGAAAGATACTCAGTATCACCTTGCTTTCTTTTTTATTTATCATTTTGTGGTGGTATTGTATTCCCGAAAATACTGTGCACTCTAATAAACTTATCTGGGGTCAGAGACAGAACAGCCACAATATTAAACATAGAGGTTAGGCAGTGGTAGCATACGCCTTTAATCGTAGCATTCCAGAGGCAGAAATCCATGTGTTCAAGGATACAGCCAAGCATGGTGACTCACGCCTTTAATCCCAGAAAGCAAGCCTTTAATCCCAGAGAGTGGTGGTAGAAAGCAGAAAGGTTTATAAGGTGTGAGGACCAGAAACTAGAAGCATTTGGCCTGGTTAAGCTTTCAGGCTTCTAACAGCACAGTTCAGCTGAGAGCCATTCGGATATGAGGACACAGGCTTCCAGTCTGAGGAAACAAGACCAGCTGAGACTGGTGAGGTGAGGTGGCTGTGGCTTGTTCTGGTTCTCTGACCTTCCAAAGTTATTTCATCCCAATAACTGGCCTCAGGTTTGATTTTATTAATAAGACCATCTAAGATTTCTGCTACATCATTTCACCAATTACTTAATTTAATTTAGTTTATGTGCTTTGGGGTGTGGGATAGGGAGAGGTATGCATGTGGAATTAAGAGGACAACTCTTGGGAGGTCTTTTTGAGAGGATGCCAGGGTTGCAGCCATCTTAGAGAAGGGTCAGACAGGGGACAACAGGCCCTTGGATAAATTGTTCTTAAAAAACCCACCAGATGATCTGCTGCCCTTTCACCCCTAGACAATTAGGAGCTGCACACCAGCCATTTCCTGCCATAACCTAAAGGATATGCTATAACATAACTGGCATAATAAACAAAGCACCAGATATGTCCTCTGAGATGTTTTCTGCTGTTATAGATTGTATACCATAGCTATCATAGGGAATGAGTTTCCTGCAGATAAAAATGGGATGCCTAACTATCAGAGGAAATGGGTCTGCTGGTCAAATGGATACAATAACATAGATTGCTAGAGGACAGGGCAATTTCATTTCAGTTGCAACTCTCTAATCAGTTCAAACCAAGCATCTCTAACCTGACGTAAGCACCAGTCTTGAGCTTGTAATGATATAGAGTTGAATTCCCCTAGATCTCCTACCCTAACCATTAGAAACACCCTGCGTGAGTGCTACTCAGGGTCTCTCTTGCTCTGTTGCATCAGATGGATGGAGACGCCCAAGTTAACTGGCAACAATAAAGACTCTTTGCTGGATTTTGGTCTCATGGGTGTCTTTGGGGGACTCAGGGTACAACATGATCCATCCCACTACCTTGTGGAATTTCAGGGTTGAACATAAATTCTCTGGTCTGCTTGGAAATGCCTCTCCCCAATGTGCACTGCTAAGCCTAAAAAAAGTTTCTTGAAGAAGAGCTTTTATTTTTTTTCTTTTGCAATTTTATTTAAGTTCCAAGTAAAGTTTTTCTGCCTTATTGTTGAATTTCAGACTTGATAGAGGAGCTGACAGTTTGGTTCAGCTGGTAAATTAGGCACTTACCACCAGCCTGATGACCTGAATTCAGTCCCTGGGACCCACATTTTTGGGGGCAGAGTACCAATCCCTTACATTGATTTCTGACCTCTGTACATGTACTGCCGCATGCATGTCACACAAGTGCACAGAAATAATAATGGCAATAATAAATCTAATTTAAAATTGATGGAGAATATTGGTATGCCTATCTCAGAATTTTAAGCTTTACTGGAGCTGTATGTCAATAAAAATTATGTTGATTTCTATATTTTAAAACCCAAAATCTGTGTTAACTTTATGTTAAGATAAAAAATAACAAATATGCTTCTAAATTTATTTAACTCAGTTCTGCTCTGTTATTAGATGCCTCTGTCTAAACATGACAAAGAGCAGCAGACTTTAGTTACAGAGATTATAGTGCAGTGCTAACACTTGCCTCTAAAACAAACAAGTTTTTGTCAGATGACTTGCAGGGTGCAGTCAGAAACTGAGGCCAAACAAAAATCCAGCATCTTTCCAAAGAATCCATTAAGGCCCAGCAGCTAACTAGAGCCAGTATACAAAAATGCTTTGAACTCAAGGTGAGGTCAAGGTCTGCAACTCCCTGGGTCTTATGAAGGCAGCACAACGTGATTGATGGCACAGAACTCAGAGTCTGAAAGCCAGGCAGGGTGTCCAGAGCCAGGGCTTTGCTAGCCTTGTTCTCAGGCATTCACTCCACCTCCCAGCTTTCATTTCAGATGGTGAGATGAGAACTGTTACAGTTGGTCACCTTCCTTCTTTGTGATTGTGAAGAGCATTAAGAGTTCTAACAGCAAATGCCCGCCATTGTTAATTGTTAATTACATGCTAATTGCAGGCTGAATGTACCATATCTGAAATGCTTGGGATCAACAGTTTCAGATTTCATAGCATTTCGTATTTTAGATGTTTTTAGATGTGAGATGCCCAATCAACCAGTGCAAGGTAAGCATGGGGTGCATGGGGGGGGTGGTGGTGATGGTGGTGGTGGTGGTAAATTTAGTTATATAGAGAGAGGGTGAATTGAATTATGTCAGTACTCACTTTTGACGAGATTTATTTAACAGGTTTCAGGCATGCTTCAGGGTATGTAATCTTTTGTGCCAAACACAGTAGCACACATAAAAGAAAGTAATACTCAAGTTTGAGATCAGCCTGGGTAGCTAGACTTAAAACAAAAAGAAAGAGGACCAGATAGACAGAAAGACAGACAGACAGACAGACAGACAGACAGACAGATAGATAGATAGATAGATAGATAGATAGATAGATAGATAGACAGATAGATAAATGAAATGAAAGATTAAAATCTTCTCACCTTGGCCACTTCTATTTCTGATAGTCATTTACCAGTGGGGTCCTTGCTGTTCTCTGGAGCTTATGTTTCCAGATAATTCCAGTATTTGCCCTTTGGCAATGAAAATCTTGGAGAGTCCTAAGATCCATCCAATAGATTCTTATGAAATCCTTAGGTTTTATAAGATGCCCTTCCTGAGGAGAAGAACAACTCAAATGTCAAGAAGAAGCTAGGATCTTCTTATGACTACTTCCATTCCTGGTTCTTAAAGACATTACCGTGTTGATGAACTGTTGGAGACTGACCCAGGCCTGTGTGAATTAGATCTATTGTGCTTTGAATTTCTGCTAGGAGTCTTGCAAAGTCAGGATGGCCTTGGCCTAACTAAGAAGTATACTTTTAGATATAGCCTTGAACAGTAATCGGCCAGCTGCAGAGCCTTGGACCAAAGAAAACTCACCTCCCCCCATCACTCTGACTTCTTCTGAAAATTTTCCACTCTCCTTTCTCAGCTCCCCCTCCCTGCTTAAAGCCTTGTATAAAAGCATTAACATTCAGTTAATAAATGGAGCCTTGACGCGACTCAGATTGACTCAGTGTCTCATTTGCGCTTGGCTCCCTTCCCTTCTCTCCCCTTGGCTTTCAGGTGTTTCCCGGCTTGAGACCCACGAATAACCTGACCTGCTGGACAGGTCAAGTGGCGCCTGAACATGGGGGCTTGAGGCACGGTGATTCATCGGACGACCCATGTAAAGATGGTCCGGCTGGACACGCATTCTGGTAGCGGCACTCGGACAGCATCACTCTTGCGATGCAGGTACCGTGAGGTAATTGTCGTCCAATAAGCCATGGGAAAAGTAGATAGAGTGTAATTTCAGGGAGAAGGGAATAAGAGTTAAAAAAAAAAGGGATCTAAGATATTAATAAATTACTCAGAAACGGGGAAAATGTCCCTGACGCCTTTTTTAGTTTTTATGATGTGATTAGAGACATTTTAAAACGAGCTCGATTTATGTTTTATGTTGTTATGTCCTTGTCTTTGTCTGGGTGATCTGGCATCTGTATTCTGTGCCTGCATGAGGTGCACGGGCAGATCTGGGACCTGTGTGTGGGGGCAGACGTGCCCAGACATCCCCGGGTCCCCCCCCTGGAGGTTTCCTCCAGAGTGGTCTGGAGGAAGGAGGCAGGCATAGTGTCTCTCCTTCCCAGTGGAGAGTGAGGCTACATGCAGTTTGTGGCCCCTCCCATCTGAATCTCTAAATTTTTAAATTGATTTTAAATTTTCTTTCAACTGTAATTTCTTACAAAGAGTAATTGTTTCCTCAACAACTCCTCATCAGATCCTGTTTCCACAAATCTTCAGACTGAAAGCATGTGAGTCCTCGCCAGAATGGATCTCAGCTGAACTGCTGCTAAAGGCCTAAAAGCTGAAAAGGCACTAGTTCCTGGTTCTCACACCTTATATAAGTTTCTGTTTCCTGCCATCACTTCCTGGGATTACAGGCGTGTGTCTTTCCCAAGCAAGACATGAGATCTCAAGTGCTGGGATTAAAGGTGTGTGTCACCATGCCTGGCTGTCTCCAGTGTGGCCTTGAACTCACAAGGATCCAGGTGGATCTCTGCCTCCCAAGGGATAGGATTAAAGGTGTGTGTACCACCATTTTCTGGCCTCTATGTCTAATCTATTGGCTGTTCTATTCTCTGAACCTCAGATAAGTTTATTAAGGTACAAACATATCAACCACAGAACTCCCTCTCCCAAGTGGAGGTAGTGTGGCTTATGGGTGGAGTCCCTCCCTAAAACCTCACAGTGAGTGGCTGGGTGCCGGTATGGTGCGCCAGTGGAGCCTTTGCCTAGAATCCCCCAGCAGGGGCTGCAGGCCTGGCTTAGTGCTACAGCACTTGGCTACCTTGCAGAAGGCCCTGGCTTCCATTCTCAGCACTGAAAATAATAAAGAAAATAACAACAGTGTAGGTGGCCCCAGGAATGCATCATGGGTTGACTGGACACTAGCCAAAGTCTAATATGGAACACCAGGAGAACTGTGGGTGTCTAGAGGCCCAGACACTGCTGAGGGGCCACAAGGCTAGGAGCAAAGCAGGAGTCTGAAACTTCTAGCCAGAACTCTCAGTGTAGCCCGCATGGAGGGCACCATTGGCCAGGCAGGAAGTTGTCTGCTTGCTGGCATCCACCCCACTGAGAGCCTTGGTCACTTGGGAAGAGGTCTTGACAGAAACTGAGAGCAGAGCAGATATCGTAGGAAGTTAGAACAAGCCCTAAATGCAATGTCTGCCACTCTCAGAAGACACAAGGCTGGCACGGTGGCACACTCCTGTGTACACAGCACTAGAGTTTTGGGGTTTTGCTTTTGTTTTCTTTTCAGCACTGGGAATGGAACGCAGGAACTCAGCATTGGGCAGATACTTACCACGGAGTTACAGCCCCAAGCACTCAGGAGGCAGAGGCAGGCAGATCTCTGAGTTCAAAGCCAGCCTGGACTACAGATAGAGTTCCAGGACAGCCAGGCTGTTACACAGAGAAACCCTGTCTCAGAAAAACAGAAACAAAATCCCTTATGTTGTATACCAGGACAGTAATAGATTTGACTATTTGGCTTTGGAGCTGTACCATTACAAGTCTGCACACTTAGGGACAACCATGCTGAAGGTGTAAAAGTGAGGTGCAGCTTGCTTTGGAAACCTTGGCCTACTGTGTCTACCAGTTCATGCCCTATGGAGCTAGGTGATATCATACAAGCCAGTAGGGTTGAATTGTCAGGAAGGCAGGTCTTCAGGAGAGAGAAGTGAAAACCAAAGCCACTGAGACAGAAATCCCTGAATCTGTTAGCCATGTATTTTATTTACTTAGTTTGTGTGTCCAAGTGTTTTACCTAATTGTCTGTGCACCATGTGCATGCTTGGTGCCTATGAAGTCCAGAGCAATGCTCCTGGAATTGGAGTTAGAGACTGTCATGAGCCATCAGGAACTGAACTTGGGTCTTCTGCAAGAGCAGCCAGTGCTTTTAGCCACTGAGCCATCTCTTCATCCTCCCATTAGCTCTATTATAATTGAGATTTAATTATTTTTGCCCTCTGTAGTTGATATAACACTGATCTAACAAATGTTAATGTGATGGTGTACATACACACATGCAGGCAACACTTTGTACACATAAAGTAAATCTTCTTTTTCCTTCTTTTTTTTAAAAGAAAAACATGATCCAACATGGTGGCATGACTTTAGTCCTAGCACAGACCTTTTCCCAGACCCCAGGGATCTCTACGGTTGCTTGGGTAGTTTCTTCAAGGAGTAGGTTTTAGTTTTCCTCTTCCACCCTTATGGTGATATTTTATTTGTGCTGAAATGTGATTTTATTTGTATGTTAATTAATAAAGTTGCCTGAGGGTCAGAGCTAATAGCAAGCCATAACAGAAGTCTGGCAGTGGTAGCACACGCCCTTAATCCCAATCACATGACAGGCAGATCTCTGTGTGTTCAAGGATACAGCCAGCATGGAGACACATGCCTTTAATCTCAATACCAACCATAGAAGACCTGGAGGTCTGTACAGACAGGTAGTGACGAGAAGGTCACGTGGTTGGGTTTACAACCAATGAGAAGGCAGAACAGAAAGTCAATAAAAAGACAGACACACAGAAAGTAGGTCTCTTTCTTAGGGGAAGGAGCGCAGCGGCAGCAAGGGGGTAAGAAGATAGTTTTAGTCTCAGCTCTTAGCTACTGCTCTAACCTCTTGGGCTTTTAACTCTGCATTTGCCCCTGTGTTTCTTATTTAATAAGACCTTTACATCTACACACCCTGCTGTCCCTTTATTTCCTAGGGAGGGTCCCCTGCTCCTGTGGTGAATGAGAAGGGCATGGACCACATCACCCCCACTGTGCTCCTTCTTGCTTTACCTGGGGTAACTGGCAGCCTGGCACCCACTGTTGCTTGTTGTGCTGTTGCTGTTTGTAAGCTTTGAAGACATGCCAGTGTAGAAATTTGGTGTCCTCCTAAGTCCAAAGCAATATGTATAGAAAACAAGCACATCTTGAGAATGCCATAGGAAGTCAGTTGCCAGCACCTCTACAGCACGCAGGAGCACAGGCCCATTGAGATGGCTGGGTGTTGAAGGCAGTCCAGCAGATGTGCCATTAATTTCCCATGTCTGATAAATGTGACTGTCCCCTGTTAAACAAATCCTGCTTGTCCTGTATACACAGTTTCAAGACTCCTGCATCTCTCTCTGACCTCTAAGCAAATACATCAAAGGTCAAGTGGCCTGACCTCTGACTTTCTGTACCGGCTGCTGGAAAGCCACCCGAAGGAAGGACCAGCACATTGCCAAGGACCAAAGGCAGGGCCTGGCTGGGGGTTGGGGGTTGGGGGTTGGCGTTCTGGCATCAGAGAAGGAGCGGCCAGGCCTCCCTCAGAGCAACTAAGACAACCTCTCACAGACATGCCCACAGTCCAGCCTGATCCAGATAACCCCTCACTTCCCAGGTGATCCTCTATTGTGTCAAGTTGGCAATGAAAACTGACCATCAAGGGATCTATGTCAGAAAGGATATGATTCAAGTGTTTATGATGGGAGCATGGGGCAGTGTGTCTGAGGACACAGCCATATGTCCAAGGAACTACTTGCAGAACCAGGGACCAGGTGGGGATTGGCCAGGAGCTACTGCTTGCTGTTGGTTTAGGGGCTCTGTAGAAATTGCAGCCCACTGGGTGCCTGACATCTGGGCACTTAGGAGTTGGAGATTGGAAGATCAGGAGTTCAAAGTCATCCTTGGCCACACTGGGGAGAATGAAGCCAGTCTGGGCTACATGAGACCCTACCTCAAAAAAAGCAACAAAATAAGATTCTCCAAGTGGGGATGAGAGCAGCGCATGAGTCTGGATAGGGTTTACTCTTGCGACTGAGTGAGGGCTGTGATTGAAGCTGGGCCAGTCAGGGGCCAGGACCTGCCTGGATTAAACAGAGTGTTCATCTAACAGTGATGATGACTGGTTAGGGATGTATGCACACATTTTATTTGGATTTTTGTCATTGGTGGATGGAACTACAGCTGCTGGTTGAGCCCTTGGTGCACATGACAAACCTGGATAGGACCTGACTAGCCCAGAGGTCAGCAGTATCAAAGCTGAGGAACTACTTTCATTTTATTTCATTTTGTCTTCATTGGTACCTTTGTCTTCATTGGTAGTTGTTCCTGGCACCTTGGTACATGTGGCATCAGAGGACAGCTCTGTGGAGTTCTTCTCTCCTTCCAGATTCCTGTGCGTTCCCAAGATTGAGTCCATCATCAGGCTTACCAGGCAAGGAAGCGCCTTTATAGGCTGAGCCAGCCAACCCATCCCAGTGTTTTTTGTTTTTTGGGTTTTTTTGTTTATTTGTTTTGTTTTTGTTTTTTGTTTGTTTGGGTTTTTGTTTTTGTTTGTTTGTTTTTGTTTTGTTTTTTGTTGTTTTGTTTTGTTTTTGTTTTTTTGATACAGAGTCTCATGTAGCCCACACTGTCCCAGAAGTTGCCTTGCATCTGAGGCCAGCTCTGAATTCCTGAGTGCTGGGTTGGTCTTGAGCACAGGAACTACTAACTTCCTAGCTCCAGAAGTTAGTAGCTCCTGTGGTACTGTGAAGTTTCTTAATTGTTTCCCTGCATAGCACAGTTGTAAAAGCAGTAAAGTAGAGCCCCTCCCCACCTCTCTTATAGGTCACCACTTTGAATAGATTCATGTTTATCTCTAGGAATTACACATTGTGGTTTGCAGGTTATGATCATCCCAAGACTTGCTCAGCAGGGCTCCATCTTCAGCACCACAAAGAAGAAACACTAAGCCTAATGGCACCCATGGTCCCTTTAGTCTGTTTAGAATGCCTATGCTTGGGGAGTTGACAGGGTTTGTTGTGGTTTGTTTTTGAGACAAAGTCTCACTGTGTGGCCCTGGATGTCCTGTTACCCATAGAGATCCAACTGCCTTTGCCTCCTGAGTCCTCTAGAGTAAAGGTGTGGGCCATTAAATTATGCTTGGCAGTAATTTGCTCTTCTGAGAAAGAATTTGTTGGGGCTAGAGAGAAGGCTCAGCAGATCTTAGAAGGCTGGAGAGATGGCTCAGAGATGAAGAGCACTGGCTGCTCTTCCAGAGGACCTGAGTTCAATTTGTAAAACCCACATGACAACTCACAACCATCTATAATGAGATCTGGTGCCCTTTTCTGGCCTGTAGGGATATATGCATATCTAATAAATAAAATATTAGAAAAAATGGAAGGGTAAGTCTTTTGTTTGTTTGTTTGCTTGCTTGCTTGCTTGTTTGTTTTTCAAGACAGCTTTTCTCTATGTATACCTGGCTGTTCTAAAACTAGCTCCATAGACCAGGCTGGCCTTTAACTCATAGAGATCTGCCTGCCTCTGGCTCCCAAGTGCTAGGATTAAAGGTGTGTGCCACCACCTGGCAAAAAAAAATAGATCTTAAAGAAATAGAAAGATTCCCCCCACCCACCCAACTCCCACCCCGTGAGATGGCTCACCCAGTAAAGGCACTGGCTGCATGCCTGGTGCCCTGAGTTCAGTCCCTAGGACCAGTCTAGAAGGACCTCAGACCACAACAGTCTCACTCACCACAGTAAATAACTTCCTAAAAACAAGACACTTAAAGAGGATTATTGAGCTCATGGTTCTGTAAGTCTGTGCACAGGGACAAGAGAATTGTCACCTCAGCCATGGAGCTCACAGGCACAAGAGTCCAGCACCCACATACCCTGGAAGAAACAGTCCTGGGGGCCCCAAGCAGTACTGTACCAAGAGGTGCAGGCCCAATGGCACTGACAGTGGCATTCTTTGGGCAGAAGACAGCTGGGTGATGATGGGAAGAGGTAACCTGCAGTCCACCATGCTGGAAGGGCACGGCACAGCTCCACCTGACCTAGACCTTTCAGCCATCAATGGTAAGTGGTTTCTTTTAGCCCCTCAGCGGCTGAGCTTGTAATGACAGTCCCCAGCCTTAGAAAGCCCTTGTTGCCAGTTTGACTCAATGCTGTGAGAACAGCATGTGCCTTTCATGCACACCAGGCCTAGGATTATGGGTCCCAGTGTGTTCTCAACTGGCAGTGTGTGTCAGTTCCTTCCTGCCTGGTGGGGTGGCAGGCCCCAGGTGGGATGACAGCAGCAGGTGTGGGTCCCAGGTCGGGTGGCATCAGCAGGTGCAGGTCCCAGGCAGGGTAGAGGTAGCAAGTACAGGTCCCAGGCAGAGTGACAGCAGCAGGCACAGGTCCCAGGCAGTGCTTCTGTCATAGAGGGCATGAGGGCCTGGGTGCTGGGGTTGGGGGTGACATCTTCCTCTTGTGACAGTCTGAGTCATGAGTCAAGAGGCACCTGCTATGTTCTTGGTCACTTATGGTGGCACAAGCCTAAAGCCCCAAGCTGGGGTAGGAGGATTCAGTATTAGTCCAACCTGGACTACATTTCCAAAAATCAAGTGGAAGACTCTTTTTTAAATAAATAAAATGGTCTGTTTTAGACAAAAGCATGTTCAGGGAGGCTCCCCAGCTAGACAAGACAATGTCAAAGAAAGCCAACTGCAAGTCCTTTACCACCCCTCAGAGAAAGAGAACCCTTCACAAGAAGAGACAGGTAAGTACAGAGGTATTGGGCAGTGGGTAGTTCTGACTCCCAGCACCTAAGGCTTCAGGTCAGAGGCAGCCAGACCTCCTCTAGGACGGATGCCAGGACTGTGGTGTCCATGAGACCTGCTCAGGTGAGTGTGTTCATATACTGAGTGGGGTAGGGGACACCCATACAATTCCCAGGCAAGAATAGACCTGGCTCCACCCCCAACCCCTCTGACACTATTTCCATTTGAACCTATAAAGTACACAGAGGTTGAGGGTTCTGCCATGCCTGGAAGAGCCAGGTCAACATGGCTTACTGAGAACTGAACAACTGGACCCTGCAGGATCTGCAGCAGACCATGAATATGATGGAGTCGCAGATGCTGCTGACCCTGCTGTCTGTGTGAGTAGCTTAGCTGGCCCTCGTGAGCACCAGTGTGTCTTCTGCCATCGCCCCACACCACCTGAGTTGGTCTTACACCCACAGATGGAAAAGAACATGATTCTGCTGGAGAAGGATGAGAAGGACTCGGCAGCCATGTGCTGTTAGGAGAGGCTACAGGACGGGTGCTGGAGATTCAGCACCAGCTACTGCTCTAGCAGAAAGACCAGGAGCAGAATGCCATCCTGGATACCCAGGTGGGTCTGAGAATGCTCCTGAAACCAGGGGTGCATGAGGAAGCAAGGATCAGGGTGTCACCACTTGCATTCTGCCCACTCTGCTTAGGCTCCTGATGTTAGCATAGACTGTGTATGGACACCTGTGTCTGCCACAAGATGTGCGCAATCCTTGGCACCTGCCAGCTGATGGCAGCAGTGTCAGCTGCCATCCCACCCTGGTCCTAACACAGCAACAGTATCCCATTAAGGGCAGATCAGAGGGGATCCTGTTTCCCGGATGAGGTGGCTAAGTCAGCCTCCAACCTTGTGACTTTCCTATGGCCAGGAAACCTGAGGCTGGAGGCTGCCAACACCCTGTTGGTTGCATTCTCAATCTGCTAGGGAATCCTGGGGCAATTTTCTAAAGCTAAGCACATGGCTTCCATGACTGTACCCTTAACACAAATGCCAGTGTAACCATCCCCATCTTCCGAGTGCCAGGATTAAAGGCACGTGTCACTACCACCTGGCAATAGCCTCCAAAACGTGCAGGAACCTGTATTCAGATTGTTAGCCCAGCCTACAGAGCAATTTTAGAGTGTTTGATGATTGAGTGTCTTTCAGGGATTTGAAACCTATGGGTCTCAAACTGAGTATTCCCAATCCGTAAGTGCTTGTATGTATGAATATCTGACCATTTTCTCTCAAGTTTTATAAAAATCTAGTGAAATTATACATAAACTTGCTGGAGTTGAGTGACTTCAGTGTAGAAGCTTAGTTCTGAAGAAGTTTTCTTTGTATTTCATAATCGTTTTCTGACACTTTTTTCCATTTTTTGAGAAAGGGCTTCTCTGTAGTCTTGGCCATCATGGAACTCACTCTATAGACCAGGCTGGCCTCAAACCCACAGAGATCCGCCTGCCTCTGCTTCCTGAGTACTGGGATGAAAGGGGTGTGCCACAGCCTGACTGGGAAAGTAATCCTGTTGGTAGGGTTCTTGCTTGGTATAAATGATGCCCTGGGTTCTATTCCCAGCACTGCACAGAACCTCACATGGTGGTGCATGTCTGCACTTCAGAGCATGAGAAGCGGAGGCAGGAGGATCAGAAGGTGCTGCTTTGTCCTTTGTACTGCCGTGATATTAGTTCACTTCCCCACATTCTTAACCTTAGGTAAACACTGATACTGTGTCCTACCTAGCTCATTAGGTCAGAACAGGTGAGAACCAGCACCTTTTTTTCTGTGTAGCTTGAACTCAGGATCCTCCTGCCTCTCCTTCCTGAGTGCCACAATTACAGGCTACCTATCCAGTCGCAATCATGTGAAGCATAGTGAAGGTTAACAAGTCATTTTCTAAGCCCGGCATGATGCTTGTAACCCTGGCCCTCGGGAAGTGGGAAGCAGAGAATTCAAGGCCGACCTAAACTAGGGAGTAAGACCCCATGTCAACAAAATCCTTTTCTAAGTCATGGTTTCTCAACCTTGGCAGTACTGATTCAGAAGAGAAAACTGTCAGGGAAAGGGTGGGTGGTGCCCTGTATCCCGTGCCATGTTACACTGTGGCATGCTTAGTAGCATCCCTGGCCTCACAGGTTGACAGAGGTACTTTCTTCCC
>CABHPP010146773.1:81867-92927 GCA_902168425.1 Peromyscus attwateri | reverse complement strand
AGCTCTATAGCCTATTTTTAAATTAGATTGTTTGGCATTTTGATGCGGAGTTTCCTGAGTTCTTTATATATTTTGGAGATCAGCCCTCTGTCAGATGTGCAGTTGTTGAAGATCTTTTCCCATTCTGTAGGCTGTAGTTTTGTCTTATTTACTGTGTCCTTTGTCTTATAGGAGCTTCTCAGTTTCAGGAGGTCCCATTTATTAGTTGTTGCTCTCAGTGTCTGTGCTACTGGTAGTATATTTAGGAAGTGGTCTTCTGTGCCAATGCGTTCAAGACTACTTTCCACTTTCTCTTCTATCAGGTTCAGTGTAACTGGTTTTACATTGAGGTTTTTGATCCACTTGGACTTGAGCTTTGTGCATGGCAATAGATATGGATCTATTTGTAATCTTCTATATATTGAACAACACTATTTTTTTTTTTTTTGGTTTTTCGAGACAGGGTTTCTCTGTGTAGCTTTGGGCCTTTCCTGGAGCTCACTTGGTAGCCCAGGCTGGCCTCGAACTCACAGAGATCCGCCTGCCTCTGCCTCCCGAGTGCTGGGATTAAAGGCGTGCGCCACCAACAGCCGGCTGAACAACACTATTTGTTGAAGATGTGTTTTTTGTTTTTGTTTGTTTATTTGTTTGTTTCCATTGAACAGTCTTGGCTCCTTTGTCAAAAATCAGGTGTTCATCAGTGTGTGGATTAATGTCAGGGTCTTCAGTTTGATTCCATTGGTCCACATGTCAGTTTTTATGACAATACCAAGCTGGGTTTTTTGTTTGTTTGTTTGTTGTTATTGTTGTTTTAACTATAGCTCTATAGCAGAGCTTGAGATCAAGAATGGTGATGCTTCCCAAGGTGGCTTTATTGTGCAGGATTGTTTTGGCTATTCTGGGTTTTTCGTTTTTTCCATAAGACATTGAGTATTGTTCCTTCAAGGTCTGTGAAAAATTGTGTTGGGATTTTCATGAGGATTGCATTGAATCTGTAGATTGATTTTGGTAAGATTGACATTTTCACTATGTTAATCCTACCTATCCATGAGCATGGGAGATCTTTCTATTTTCTGATATCTTCTTCAATTTCTTTCTTCAAAGACTTAAAGTTCTTGTCATATAGGTCTTTCACTTGCTTAGTTAGAGTTACCCCAAGGTATTTTACATTATTTGTGGCTATTGTAAAGGGTGATGTTTCTCTGATTTCTTTCTCAGCTCATTTATCATTTGTATATAGGAAAGCTACTGACTTTTTCTTTTAGTTAATCTTGTATCCTGCCACATTGCTGAAGGTGTTTATTAGCTGCAGGAGCTCCTTTGTAGAATTTTTGGGGTCACCTATGTAGACTATCATATCATATGCAAATAGGGAAAGTTTGACTTCTTCCTTTCCAATTTGTATCCCCTTGATCTCCTTTTATTGTTATTGCTCTAGCTAGAACTTTGAATACTATATTGAATAGATATGGGGGGAGTAGATAACCTTGTCTTGCTCCTGATTTTAGTGGGATCACTTTGAGTTTCTCTCCATTTAATTTGATGTTGGCTGTCAGCTTGCTGTAAATTGCCTTTATTATGTTTAGGATGTTTCTTGTGTTTCTGATCTCTCCCAGACCTTTATCTTGAAGGGGTGTTGGATTTTGTCAAAGGCTTTTTCAGCATCTAATGAGATGATCATGTGTTTTTTTCTTTCAGTTTGTTTATAGGGTGTATTACATGGACAGATTTTCATATGTTGTGCCATCCCTGCATCTCTCCAACAAAGCCTACTTGATCATGGTGGGTGATTTTTTGAATTCAGTTTGTCAGTATTTTATTGAGTATTTTGGCATCAATGTTCATAAGGGAGATTGGTCTGTAATTCTCATTCTTTGTTGCATCTTTGTGTGGTTTGGGTATCAGGGTAACTGTAGCCTCATAAAAAGAGTTTGGCAGTGTTCCTTCTGTTTCAATTGTGCAGAACAGTTTGAAGAGTATTGGTAATAGCTCTTATTGAAATTCTGGTAGAATTCTAGTCTAAAACCATTTGGCCCAGGGCTTTTTTTGGTTGTGAGACTTTTGATGATAGTTTCTATTTCCTAGAGGTTACAGGTCTATTTAAATTATTTATCTAATCTTGATTTAATTTTAGTATGTGGTACCTATCCAGATAATTATCCATTTCTTGTAGATTTTCCAATTTTGTAGAGCACAGATTATTGAAGTATGACCTGATGATTCTCTGGACTTCCTCAGTGCCTGTTGTTATGTCTCCCTTTTCATTTCTGATTTTGTTAATTGTGTTCTCCCTTTGCCTTTTGTTTAGTTTGGATATGGGTTTGTCTACCTTGTTGGGTTTCTCAAAGAACCAGCTTTGTTTTATTGATTCTTTGTATTGTTCTCTTTGTTTCTATTTTATTGATTTCACCTCTCAATTTGATTATTTCCTGGCATCTATTCCTCCTGAGTGAGTTTGCTTCTTTTTGCTCTAGAGCTCTCAGGTGTGCTGTTAAATTGCTAGTGTGAGATTTCTGCAACTTCTTTATGTGAGCATTTAGAGCTATGAATTTTCCTCTTAGGACTGCTTTCATAGTTTCCCATAAGTTTGGTATGCTGTACATTCCTTTTCATTGAATTCTGGGAAGTCTTTAATTTCTTTCTTTATTTCTTCCTTGACCCATTGGTGATACATTTGAGCATTATTCACTTTTCATGAGATTGTAGGGTTTCTGTAATTTTTGTTGTTGTTGAAATCTAACTTTAAGCAATCGTCTTCCAATAAAATACAGGAGATTATTCCATTTTTTTTTAATCTGATGAGATTTGCTTTGTGAACAAGTATGTGGTCAGTTTTAGAGAAGGTTCCATGTGTTGCTGAGAAGTAAGCATATTGTTTTGTGTTAGGATAGAATGTTCGGTAGATATTTATTAAGTCCATTTGAGTCATCACATCTGTTAGATCTCTCTCTGTTACGTTTCTGTCTGGCAGACCTGTCCATTGGTGAGAATGGGGTGTTGAAGTCTCCCACTACTAGTGTGTGGGGTTTGATGTATGATCTAAGCTTTAGTAATATTTCATGTAATATGTGGGTGGCCTGGTGTTTGGGGCATAAATGTTCATAAATTGAGACTTCATCCCGGTGGATAAATATGTAATGTACTTCCTGATCTCTTTTGATTGATTTTTAGTTTGAAGTCTATTTTGTTAGATATTAGGATAGCTACACTACCTTGCTTCTTAATGTCCATTTGAATGGAAAGTCTTTTCCCAGCCTTTGAATCTGAGGGGATGTCTGCCTTTGAAGTTGAGAAGTGTTTCTTCTATGTAACAGAAGGATAAATCCTGTTTTCGTATCCATTCTGTTAGCCTGTGTCTTTTTATAGGTGAATTGGGTCCATTGATATTAAGGGATATTAGCGACCAGTGATTGTTAATTCCTGTTATCTTTTGGTGGTAGTGTGTGTGTATTTTCCTTCTTTGGGATTTGCTGCTATGGGGTTATCTATTGCCTGTGTTTTTGTGGGTGCATCTGACTTCCTTTGGTTAGAATTTTTCTTCTGGTGCTTTCTGTAGGGCTGGATTTGTGGATAGTATTGTTTAAATCTGGTTTTTTCTTGGAATGTCATGTGCACTCTGTCTATGGTGATTGAAAGTTTTGCTGGGTATTAGTAGTCTGGCCTGGCATCTATGGTCTCTTAGTGTCTGCATTATATCTGTCCAGGACCTTCTGGCTTTCAGAGTCTCCACTGAGAAATTGGGTGTTATTCTGATGAGTCTGCCTTTATTAGTCACTTGGGCTTTTTCCTTTGCTGCTCTTAATATTCTTTCTTTATTCTGTATGTTTAGTGGTTTGATTATTATGTAGCAAGTGGATTTTTTTTGGGGGGGTTGTCTAGTCTATTTGGTGTTCTATAAGCTTATTGTATCTTCATAGGTATTTCCTTCTTTAGGTTGTAAACGTTTTCTTCTATGATTTTGTTGAATATATTTTCTTGGCTTTTGATTTTGTACTTTTCTCCTTCTTCTATCCCTATTATGCTTATGTTTGGCTTTTTCATGGTGTCTACATTTCCTGGATGTTTTGTGTTATGATTTTTTTGGCTTTAGTGTTTTCTTTGACTAAGGAATCTATTTCCTCTTTTGTATCCTCCACACCAGAAATTCTCTTTTCCATCTTTTGTATTCTGTTGGTTATGCTTGTATCTGTAGTTCATGTTCATTTACTCAGATTTTCTATTTTCAACATTCCCTCAGTTTGTGTTTTCTTCATTGTTTCTATTTCAGTTTTCAGGTCTTGAACTGTTTCCTTCACCTGTTTAATTGCTTTTTCTTGGCTATCTTTAAGGGATTTATTGATTTCTTCCAATTTTTTTTGTTTGTCTTTTCTTCAATTGGGAATTTTTCATTTCATCTTTAAAGGCCTCTGGCATCTTCATAAAGTTATTTTTAAGGTTGATTTCTTCTATTTCTTCTATGTTGTGATGTTCAGGTCTTGCTATTGTACAATCACTATGTTCTGGTGGTGCCATATTGTGCTTTATGTTGTTGTATGTATTTTTGCACTGGTGTCTACCCATCTCTTCCTCCAATAGGTGCAAGAGGTGTCTGAGCGAGCTGTTCTTGGTACACTCTGTGCTGACTATATCTGTGTCTCACGGGGCCACTCTTGGTCTAATCGGAGCTCTTAGTCCAATCAGAGTTGGCAGATTCTGTGTCTCGGGGATCTGTTCTTGGTCCTATCAGAGCTCTTGGTCCTCTTGCTGTAATCAGAGCTGGTGGATTCTGTGTCTCAGGGGGCTACTGAGGTTGCAAGGGGGTGGGTGGGTATGGGGCAGGAAGTAGTTCTTGTAGATTGCATGGTCCGGTCAATGGGGGGTGCTGGTGGGGATGCCTGCCTGCAAGAGTCTTCTCTCATGGCCTGTACACTGGGGCAGTGATGAATGGAAGAAGGAGGGCATTGGTAGTGCCCCCAGGGTCTGGGTACTAGAGACAGAATTCTTGGGTTGGGAGAGGAGACACTCCCTCTTGTTCCAATCAGAGCTGGTGGAGTCTTTGTCTCAGGGAGGTGCTGAGGTCCCAGAGGGATGGGAGGGTTTGAGGAAAGGAGTGGGTCGTGTAGATTGCAGTGTCCAGTCCAATGGGGGTTGTTGGTGGGGATACCTGCCCACAGGTGTCTTTCCTGATGGCCTGCACTGGGGACATGAATGGGTGAGTGAAGTGGGGTATAGGTATTGCCCCGTGAGACAGGACTCTCAGGCTAGGCTTGGAGACACTCACCTCTTGGTCCAATCAGAGCTGGTGGATTCTGTCCAGACCTCCTTTTTGTCTTATGTATTTTAATTATTTGTTACACAACTGTCATGGCATGCCACAAATTATTTATGTATATGTGTATGTAGTTTCTTTGCATATCTATATGTATATTAACATATATATATATATATATATATATATGGATACATATAACAATATTTTTTCTGATTATTACAAAAATATAAGGTAAATTCAGACCACTGAACTTTTTGATGATAAGACACTGGATATTGTTTTTTGCAGGGCAAAGCCAGAGATACTTAAATTTTAAAACAAATTCAAAAGCATATATTCATTTATATTATAATTAGTCATAAAACTTCATTCCCTATACTGGCAGATTTAGGACCAAAAAATTTCAGAGAATGTGCACTTCATCTCTTCTTTTTCATTGGACAAAATTTTCAAAAATTTTATCTGGTCTCATAGTAAATAGTTAAATCTGATGATATATATCCTAGGCACACACTTTACATTATTAGTAACTGTATTATATGGAGTCATGAAATTTATACGGTGTTATCCTTACATAGGAACCCACCCTTCCCCCTTACTGCCCTACTTTGAATACAGAGAAAAGCTCGTCAAAGGATTCTGTATCGCCTTAACCTTACTCACTTCTGTTTAAAGCCAGTCTCTTTTCCTCAAAAGTCCTCAGATTTTGAAATCCATGTCTCACGCTTTCCTTTTCTGAAATTTACTTCCAGCAGCTGTGTTTAGGACACGGCTGCCTGCTGGCTATGTTACAGGATTTAGGAGGTATAGTTAAGGGAATCATGTGGAGATAAACCAGGAAAGTAGTCTTAAAATCAAAGGATTGTACAGAGCCAAGAATTCAAAAAATAGGCTGAATTTATAAACTACAAAATGTGGTGAAGTTGTTCTCTCCCAGGGTAATTTTAAGGAAGTCAGTATTTCTTATAAGACTCAGATTAAACGTGTATCTATCTACCAAGAGGAGTATCCGAGTGCTGACCTCACAATTGCTTTGTCCTGTGTGTGGTAATAAAGTGCTGACATTTTTCTGTATGAAGACTGCAATTAAATAGCATAATATAATGACTTATATGGTTAATCATCAATCATGAATTTCTTATTGACAAATAGGTCTCTGGACTTTAACATAGCCACTAGCAAATAGCAGACACTCTGTATGCATTTGTTAAAGAAGTGAACACACTAATATATTAAGGGCAATATTTTAGTAAACATTAAGAGCTCAAGTACTGTACTAGGAACTAAAAATCATGGGATTTTTAAACAGACGTTATAGGTTAGAGTGGAAGACCACCTTTAGTTAGCACTGTTTTTCAGACTGGCTAGAATACACTACTTATAGCTTATCTTACAGAAAAGCTATATTTATAAGGCTAGAGCATGGTATATCATTAAAAGAGTAATCATGGAGTAGCTATTATGTGGTCTAGCATTTGACTATGTGAAAGGACTTCACAGAACAAAACCAGAAGTCTTGGCAAGGATACTATGGACAGTCAAGTCAAGACATAAACACTGTAATTAGAAGTCCTGATAAAAATGAAGCAAAATTATAGTATGCATGTAACTAAAATGCCTACAACTGCTTGGCACAAAGTAGGACTTCAATGATTATGTATTCAAGACAAGAAAATAATAGGGAAATGAAGACATTGAAGAGAATGTCCAATGGAATTAAAGTCAAGATATAGTTCACCGTGGAAAGGAAGAGAGAGAGAGAGAGAGAGAGAGAGAGAGAGAGAGAGAGAGAGAGGGAGAGAGAAACCAAGCTCAAAGATAGAGACATAAGAGATAGCTTTGTAAATTTAAAACCCAGAAGGAAGACCAATATGGCCACATGAGTCCAGTGGGGAAGAGAGGAAAAGTCATGAACATATCCCATGAACACTTTCCTAAGGGAGAGATTTGCTGAATATTAAACAAATAGGAAAAGTTCATTTACATTTCAGAAACAAACCTTTGGTTTACTTTCCTTTTATGTGTGATGTATGTGCACCATACGTGTTTGTGGTTTCTGCAAAGTCTATAAAGAGGGTATCACATGCCCAGTAACTGGAGTTGCAGGTGGTTATGAGCTTCCTGAAGTTACATCTGAGAAGTGAAGCTAGGTCCTCTGAAAGAGCGGCAAGTGTTCATAAACACTAAGCCATCTTCTCAGGCTTCTATAACTATTTTGAAAGAATTTTAGAGTGGGAAAGATTAAAAAGTCTGAAAGCTTGATATATTGTGAAAATTAAATCATTGTTGCTTGCTTTTGCAGTAGATATGAAGATGAGAAAAATACATGTAAAAACAATGAGTTGAAGGTCAGTCACTTCTTGAGCAAATTTGAAGCTTAGGTTAAAGGAGGTATATACATTGGTGTGTGTGCGCATGTGTGTGTGTGTGTGTGTGTGTGTGTGTGTATTTTGACATGTAGAACATTTGACAGCTTCCATATTTCTGAAACATCAGAATAATATTAGTTAATAGAGTGATTTTAATTAATATTTCATAGTACTTAATCATAGTCATTGTCCTCTTATAC
Organism: Peromyscus attwateri; assembly: GCA_902168425.1. Taxonomy (NCBI): domain Eukaryota; kingdom Metazoa; phylum Chordata; class Mammalia; order Rodentia; family Cricetidae; genus Peromyscus; species Peromyscus attwateri. Next base: position 85,128 of record CABHPP010146773.1, on the reverse strand, counting down.
TATGAGCCTTCTATTTTTAAGATATGCTTTTTCTTCAGTGAAAAGTATTTTATTAATAAAAAAAATTGTGGAATGTTAAGATTAAAGTGTGGTATCAGAAGGTAATATGCAAGCTTTCAAAGGAGAGAAGCAATCAACAGTTTTATTCAGAGTGATCCTCATGATCTAATAACTCTAAGGGTGAAGGAGTAGCTTGCGTACCTTGGCAGTAACCATCACCTTTCTAACTGGACTCATGACCTGTTCAACAAGACAACAAACAAGCCTGGTACTGGAAACCTGGCCAAGTACCCAGGGTTAGTGAAGTCATGGAGCTTAGGGGAGAACCCATACCCATCATTTTTCTAAAACAGCATAATCCGTAACTACATTCTAAACAGTTGTCTTTATACCCACAGATCAGTGTAGTCCTCACCTCTCATCAAGGAAACTTCTCTTTGCAACAGATAGAGACCGTTACAGAAAACCATAACCAATCAAAATGCAGAAATGTGGGTCCCAGTCCACATGGACACATCTAAAACCACTCTACACCTGAGTCTCAGGGAATATTGCAGAAGAGGTGATGGGAACATTGCAAAAGCCAGAAAATTCGGGAGTATTTTGTGAGACAATGTCTCCTAGTAACATCAAAAGCTACATCCCCAGTCTCACCAGCATGACTGTCTAAATATGTGTGTAACAAGGACAACAATTGAAATTCCAATGTCGACCTGAAAAGACCGTGAGGACTCACAGTACACAAAGAACTACAGGCAAGAGGAATACTGAGAGAGGGAGAAATAGTCTTCCCTAGGGAAGAGCACAAAAACTGGTGATCCAATACCAACCAGTCAGCCCTGAAAAACATACATACAAGTAACAATATACAGACTGAGATGGTTATGTTTAGGAATATATATATATATGTGTACTGTATATGCATATATGCATGTAATAATAATTAATAAAACATGTACATGATATGAAAGAGCAAGAAGGGGTATATGGAAGGATTTGGAGGGAGGAATGAGAAGCAGGGATATTACTGGTCTAGCTGGAGATGGGATCTGGGAGAAAGGAGAGGAGTCCATGAATGTGTGTGTGTGTGTGTGTGTGTGTGTGTGTGTGTGTGTGTGTGTATGTGTGTGTATTTTGGCAGCTGGGTGCTACAGTGAATGTGTGAAGGTCACAGGCATTCATTCTCTCTTTCCACCTTGTTGGTTCCAGGGTTCTAAATCAAGTCAATAGGCTTGGCAGCAGATACTTTTACCAACTGAGCCATCTGACCAGCCCACACAATACTTTTATTTAGATATAGTTCATGTACTGTATTATTCAAACATTTAAGATGTATGATTCAATGTTGGCTTTTTATTTGTTGTTTGTTTTGAGAAACAATAACCCTATGAATTCCAAGCTGGCTTTATATATAATATTATTCTGCACACTAAAATAATTTTTGTCCCTCACTATACTCAGCCGCATGTATTTATTATAGTAAGAGGTAAATACTGACAGCATCATAGGATATTTTCATCATTCCAAGAAGATGCCTTATATCTTCGGGATATCACCCCCTTCTGTCATCACGTATAGCCCTAAGTACAACTACTGTACTTCTTTTTTTTTTTCTTTTTTTTGGTTTTTCGAGACAGGGTTTCTCTGTGTCTCTGTGTAGCTTTGCGCCTTTTCCTGGAACTCACTTGGTAGCCCAGGCTGGCCTCGAACTCACAGAGATCCGCCTGGCTCTGCCTCCCGAGTGCTGGGATTAAAGGCGTGTGCCACCAATGCCCGGCTGTACTTCTTAATTTCTCTGCAATTCTGTAGCTTCAATATTTAATATCGGTATAATGATATGACACAGCCTTTTGTCAGTGACTTTCATACTGATCAGCTGAGTGCTGTTTGTGGTGACAGTGGTTCCTTCCAAATAATACCTCTCTGAATAGAAATATACTACATATGTCCACATACTCATCAGTTTATAAATATTTGGAATATTTCTAGCTTTTCATTTCTATGTTTTACATTTAGACTATGCCTAGACATTCATGTACATATTTTTGTGATCATGTGGTTATTTTTTGGTTATCTCTTGTACAAAATAAGCAATACATTCCAGAATAATTTTGTTTGTATATGTTCTACAACTGAGAAGTTGTAATCTTTTTCAAAGTTGATACGCAATTGTTCATGATTATTAGGCAGCTGTATATTATCCTTGAATAATGTTTACTCAGAGAACTTGACCAATAATCAGTAACAAGTATTTCCTTAATTTTAAATTGTACTACTTTTATTTATTCTTGCAATAATTCCCTTTCAGTAATGCCAGTTACAAACATTTTCTTACAATTGATAGATTTCTTTTCTTCTTTGAGTAATTTAATTTAACATAAGTATAATTTTATGTTAGCTATGTTTGGTCAAATTTATATTTTTTTCTTTTGTTTTCTTATGTCATTTATAAGCATCCATTGCCACTTTTAAGGACATGAACATTGCACTAATGTTGTTCTCTGAGATTTTAATCATGAAATATGACCTTTAAAAGTTACCAAACACTCCACACTCTAAACTGTGTGGCCCAATTCTAAAGGCAGTTCTAAATATGTAGATGCTCCAAGATGCCCCTCAAGTTTGAGAATTTTCTTGATGCTCTTATAGACATGTCTGTAATCATCACCGTGAGACATTCTGCTCAGTTATGAACAGTAACATCATCCAAGGGGATACACTTAGGTCAGACTCCCAGAACAAGCAAGCCATTCCATTGCAAAGGCTTCCAACTATAACAATCACACAGACAGGGGAGCAGTTCCCACTTAGCATTACATCAGTCTATGATAACTTATGCAACACAGACAACCAAGGAAACTCACTCCAGCTAAAATACCTGGAGTATTTAGGGCAGAATTGACAGCTCACATGGCTGACTGTTATGGAATATTAGTTTAAGACGTGTTACATTGATCTATGCTGTGGAATATTTGTTTAACGATGCAAAGACATATTGCATTCTTTTATGTTACATTTTTTTTTAATCTGCAAAGCTGTGTTACCTTGTCTTCCTAAAAGATTCGATTGGTCTAATAATGAGCTGAATGGCCAGTAGCTAGGCAGGAGAGACTCGAAATAGGTGTGGCTGGTGGGCAGAGGGAATAAATAGGAGGAGAAACCTAGCAAAGACAGTGACAAGCAAGAAAAGGAGAAGGAGGAGAGAACTCCAGGACCAGCCACCCAGCCACCCAGCCACCCAGCCACCCAGCCACCCAGCCA